>MU784061.1:0-78615 GCA_026770625.1 Nicotiana glauca | reverse complement strand
GTGGTTAAAATTTTGGGCGGTCTAGTTGATCTACTAAACATCAAACCGAGGAAAGATATCATTGAGGCACTAATACAGTTTTGGGACCTGACCCGTAACGTATTTTGGTTTTCAGATTTTGAACTCACACTTACCTTAGAAGAGATTGCGAGATACGCGGGTCTTAACGGGAACCTTTGAGGCAGATACCCACTGGCCCCACAACCGGTAACCCTTCATAGGTTTTTGGATTTGCTGAACATTAGCCGGGATATTCAAGACCCGCATCAGGAAGCAGGGTGTTGTACATTGCATTTCCTATATCACCAGTATGGTAACCTAAAAGGTTTCAAAGAGCCCAACACCGGCTTGACACATGCCGGAAATAAATACAAATGGGAAGCTCGACGGGGTTTAGCCTTTATGGTGGCCTTTCTAGGAGTGGTGGTTTGTCCGAGAAAAGATGGTCACATAGACCTTGGCCTGGTAGGGATACTAGATGTTGCCATGAAAAAACCTACTAGCACAGTGGTGCCTCTGATCATAGCAGAAATGTACCAAGCTCTGACCAAATGTCGCGAAGGCTNGAAAAATAGCAGTGTTAAGACTCAGTGAGGATAACCTTTTGTTGTGAAAAAACCAATGCCAAAATAGTACCGAAATACTGCCGGATTTTTGAAAAATGAAAAAAGAAAAAATATTTGAAAAAAAAATATAAAGAAAATTGTTGTTTAAAATAGTTTTTGATTTTGGTAAGCTTGCCCGAACTACGCTGGTTTGATTCTCACCGGATGTGAGATATGTAGGCAACCCCTATCGGGTCCAACCACCCTTTTTGTAAAAATAACCAAAAAATGTCAAAATTTTAATTGTTGTCATAAATAAAGTCGGGTGATGCCATTCTTGTGAAAAATAAGCCGAATGTCCCCAAAAGGGCGCCGGAAGGCTTTTTTGCAAGAACAGACACCCTGAGTCATTTTTTATTGGTCTGCGGGCACAACCTTAAAATCTTCCTCCCAGAAGTGCTGAAAGGCCATATTCGCAAAACCAAATCCTTGTCTTGTTAAATAAAGAATTTTGCAAAAAATAGCCAGTTTTTAAAATAAGTCATNGAAATTCTTTCAAGGTTGCAATTTGCTCTTACAGTTGTGGATACAAGAACACCTCTGTCACCGCACAGGCTATATAAACTACGGTTTAACTGGGTTGAGTTGTATTGCAGAATTTGGGACTCGGGTGACAGGTATTGAGTTCCCTGAGGATACTGAGGCCTGGTCGTCATGTTTAAAATCCCCGACCACAGATAAAGTCGAATGGGCTTATGGCTGGCTTCCTGCTACCGAAGCTATATACACATCAGCAAAGGTCCCCTATATTCTTTTGATGGGTATTCGAAGCATACAGCCTTACGCTTCTTACCGGGTTTTGTGACAACTTGGAAGATTCCAAACAGTGCACAATGATGAAGACCTGAGTGAGCAGGCCATTGAGTTAGGCCCGAAGGCTGCATTTCCTGAAGGTAGAATCTGAAAGATAGGGAATGAGTGCCGATTCATCGAGCCAAAAACCATAGTGTAAGACCAAGCTAGAGGCGAGGTAGATCCCAAGTATCTGACGTGGTTTGGCAAAAGATTTCAAATCCCATAGAGACCCGCTAAAAGACCGCACGTGCAGAAGTTTACCGATGGGGTCCAATTTCAATGGGATTGGCAAGCAAAGGAGAAGAAGTACCGATATAGAATAGGACGGTTAGAGCAACAGGTCCGGGACCTCCAATTCGATAAAAGAGTACAAGCTGCAGCTGATGAGGGTGATAAAAAGAAATTAGCTCAGGAGAACGAAGCACTCAAAGCCCAAATTAAACAAATAAAAATAGATGCCCGGAACCAAGAAAGAAGTCTATCTGATGAAAGGATGATCAAAGGGTTTAAGAAACAAATTTCGGACTACCAAGAAGAACTGGAAAAATCCGAGGGAAATATGGCCAGATTCCGGGCGCAGTAGGCCAAAAAGACTGAAGAAAGAGCCCAATTTGTGCAACAAATGAAGAGAAACTACGAGGGGACTATCGCCAAAATGAAGAAAAAAATGAATACTATGGAAGAAAAGACAGCCAGCGGGATAAAGAATTCCAAGCCGAGATGAACCAGTGCTATGGGTTAATTGCAGAAATGGAAAGGGAAATTAAATTGCTACAAGATCTGCACTTCCAGGATTCGCAGGTGCTAGAGGCTCATACACAACAAATAAGCCTACTCCTCCAAGAAAAGGGCCGAATCAGGGAAAGGATCAGAAACATTGCCCACTATATTGTCATGAAGTGTCAGGCCGGCGAGCGAATGGGTCGTACCACGTCCTTTGTCTCAGTGATGATATTTGTTCGCCAAGTCATGAATGATTTAGATCAGTTGCAAATGGGTCTCGCACGTAGGCCCGCAACAATGCTGAATGATGCTTCGCGGGTCCCAGGATTTGAAACATTGATGTATTCTTAGTTAATCGAGTGTATTTTGCTTTTGAGTCTATTTTTGTAATTTCCTTTTCAAGAAAAGAAAAACAAATAGACTAGTTGCTTTTGTAACCGCAGTTGTTATCAATGAAAAATTGAAAATTCCCAAATTTTTTTTTCTTACTTTTGCATTTATTTGCGAGAAGTACGCTTGGTCTGATTCATACGGGGTCGTGATACGTAGGCAATCTATATAAGATTCGACCGTAATCCTAGGATAAATAGAACTAAGATAAATAAAAAGGAAAACAAGAGAGAAAGAAACGAAAAAGAAAAATAAGGCATTGAGAGAAAAAATCATGGCCAAAGAAAAGAAAAAAAGCAGAAAATGAAAATGAGAGAAAGCAAAATAAAAAGAGAAAGAAAAGTGAAAAGGAATAAGAAGAAAAGCCGGGATGACACATGCAACCGAAGCAAACATGTAGATATCCATTTAACTGTATAGGTGCATCATACTCCAATGTGCAGTTACCTATATGTTACTTGTTCATACTAACCGTTTGTTACTGTCAAATCCCGCTGAGTATTTTAGAAACCGTGGTTGGTTTGTGGTAAACTGGCCTCGCATCGATATTTCACCAGATCCAAAGGAAAAATAGAGATGTCATCGAAAATGACCTTGCCTGCAGTCCCCATACCCAAAGATAGCCCAATCTCTGGGATCAAAGCCTCTGAATCCTATACAGCTGAAGAAGATCGGATCCTGTGCTTGCGCTTGATGGAAATGTGGGATGCCTGGAACAACGGGAAGGAACCCCCAAGCACTATCCCTGGATTTCCGGAATTGTTCCCTAGATCGGGAGGTGCTACCACGGTCCCTATCAGCCGCCCAAATATGCCTCTAGGGCAACCTACTATGACTGCCAACTTCTTCAAAACACCCTCTGAGGATCATCCCCAAGTGTTCCCATTGGGAATTGCTCCCAATATCTTTACAGCTCCACCATCCTCTGCAACCACCCAACCATCGCTACCAAAACATGCTTTTGACCCTTCGGTCTTCACATTTCAGAATCCAGTTTTTCAGGCCGACCCTCCTCACTATCCTCAATATACCTACTCCCGACCACCATATGAGATCACACCGGGGCAGGACAAAACCCCCAAAGCCCCAGAGCAGGATGAAATGACAAAAAGAATGAGGAGTTTAGAGTAGAGTCTGAAAAATATGCAAGGTTTAAGCGGGCAGAAGAGTGTTTCTTACAATGATCTGTGCATGTTCCCTCACGTGCACCTGCCGATGGGATTCAAGATGCCAAAGTTCGAAAAGTATGATGACATGGTGATCCCATTGCTCACCTCAAAAAGTATTGTAATCAATTGCGTGGGGCTGGTGGGAAAGAATAGTTATTAATGGCTTACTTTGGAGAAAACTTGGTGGGCATAGCGTCGGAGTGGTACATGGATCAGGACATATCTCGATGGCATATCTGGGATGACTTTGCTAGAGATTTTGTTCGACAATTTCAGTACAATATAGACATTGCGCCAGACAGGAACTCCTTAGCAAACCTAAAGAAAAAGCACTCAGAGAGTTTCCGCAAATACGCAATCAAATGGCATGAACAAGCGTCAAGAGTGAAGCCTCCAATGGATGAGGTTGATATGGTCACTGTCTTCTTATAGGCTCAGGAGGCAGATTATTTTCAAAACATGATGTCCGCTATGGGTAAGCCTTTTGCAGAGGCAATAAAAATCGGAGAAATGGTAGAAAATGGGCTAAAAATGGGCAGAATCTTGAGCCAGTCAACCATAAGGGCAACCTACTAAGCCATCCAAGGCGGATCTGGGGGAATGGCTAAGGGCAAAAAGAAAGAAGAAACAGTGATGGCGGCATCAGACAAAAGAAGGTACCGGGCTCCTAGATCGGTGTTCTCAGAAAGAACTCCTAAGCACTATTACCCTCACACCGATATGACTTATGCTCCTCCACCTTATGCGGTAGTGAATGCTCAACCTTTAGGCCGCCCGCAACCACAAGATAACCGAAACCCACCTCCATTCCTGAGAAACCCGCCACCTTACCAAAACCAATATAACCCCCGACCACCACAAAATAACTTTCGCCCTCGGGAACCAGCTAGACGACAAACTTTTACACCAATTGGTGAACCCTACTCCACCTTGTTCCCTAAGCTTGTCCAAATGAATTTGCTGCAACCCATACCCCCAAATGGGCAAAACCCGAAATCACCATCATATCAGCGGGGTGTCAGGTGTGAATACTATTCAGGGGTAAAAGGCCATCATACCAATGGCTGCTAGACATTGAAAAAGGCTGTGGAAGATTTGATCGAACAAGGGAAAAGAATGTTGAGGGATGAAGAAGTCCCGAATGTTACCAATAACCCTTTGCCCGCTCATAACAACGGGCCGACAATCGATATAATTTGTGAAGATCGAAACTTTAACCTGGCTCTGAAAGCCATAATTGCTATTACCAATACCGAAAGGAAACCCAAGGTAGCCCCGAAGCAGGGAAAAGAGGAGAGGAAGAATAAAGTTGTTAACATTGAGACTGAGGAGAAAACCGATACAAAAGCAAAGCCGGTGCCTCCTAAACACAAGGTTCTTTATGTGCCGCGAGGACGTCAAGAGAAACCACTAGTTGTGAGCACTCCGAGGAAGTGTGAAGTGAAGAAGGGGACACAGATGTATGTGCCGAAAGGGACTTATGTGGTGCGGGGGAAAATTAAACCGCCTCGGCTGAGTGAGCCAGTAGTTATTGGACGCGCACCACAGAAGCCCATGACCAACCCTCTGCAGTGCCGTGGAACTACCAACAAACAGTGGTCACATACAAAGGCAAGGAAATCTCGGGAGAATTGCCAGGAACAGTCCTTGTCGAAAAATATTCAGATATACAAGAGATAAACAATGGCATACGAAAGTGTTTCCCAGCTAAGAAGTGGTGAGCGCTGAAGAAGAAGAGACATTCTTTTAGAAAATGAAAATGCCAGACTATGAAACAGTAGACCAATTGAGGAAGTGTCCTGAGCAAGTGTCACTGCTGTCATTGGTGACCAAATCTGCGGAACATCAGAAGATCCTTATGAAAACTCTAAACGAAGCATATGTGCCTGCCAAGACTTCGGTTGAACGACTTGAAAGGATGACAGAAAGATTCTTCACTATCAACCAACTCTCCTTCAGTAAAAGTGATTTGCCTCCAGAAGGAGCTGCCCACAATAAAGCCTTGCACCTGACAGTCAAATGTGAAGGTTACTACGTTAAGCGGGTCATGGTGGACGGAGGATCGGGGGTTGACATATGCCCACTCTCCACTTTGCAAGGAATGGAAATAGGGACATGAAGGATTCGTCCAAATAATGTTTGCGTGAGAGCCTTCGATGGTATTAAAAGGGATACCATCGGCGAAATTGATTTGATACTGACCATAGGCCCGGTGGATTTCGAGGTGACCTTCCAAGTGTTAGACATGGACACATCTTACAATTTTCTTCTGGGAAGGCCTTGGATCCATGCTGCAGGAGCGGTGCCTTCAACCCTCCACCAGATGGTGAAATTTGAGTATGAAGATCAGGAGATCGTGGTCCATGGGGAAGGTGAGCAGTCCATATATCGTGACCCATCTATCCCATGCATGGAGGTGAAGGAGGGAAGTGAGAATATTGTCTATCAAGCCTTTGAAATCGTGGTAGCTGATCAATATGAAGAGGGACATCCATGCCCCCAGCCTTTCTTGTCCAATGCTTCGATCATGGTAGCCAAGGAAATGATTAGACACAGTTTCAAGCCAGGAAAAAGGGTTGGGAAAAGCTTTGCAAGGAATAGCTGAACCGTTAACACTACCCGCAGCAAAAAAGTATTTCGGGATAGGCTTCCATCCTACCCCAGATGATGAGAAATGGGCCGATGAAATAAAGAAAGATGGATGGGTTCTGCCACAACTATTGCCACATTTGTATGAAACCTTTGCCAAGCCTAAGTTATGGCGAAGAAGAAGATGATAAGGTGTTCACGACTGATGAAATAGAAGATATCTGTGGAGCTATGAGGCAAATGCTTTATGAAACAAACATGGTCCAGCCAGGGAAAGGGACTAGCACCGCTAAGGTGCTCTACATGGGACCAGACGCCAAACTCCAAAATTGGAAGGCTACGCCTTTCCCGATCAAGCGAGAGTCCCGATAGACTAGCCTTGTCACCTTTGTTGCATCTCGGGTTATTTCAGAGTGTAACTCGGATGTTTATTTTAGTTTCTTGTCTTTTGAATTCATGAATGTAAACCCTGTTATCTTCCTAAAATTCCAAGAAATGAAATCAATATTTCATCGTCCATTTTCTCTTTAGTCTTTCTGATTTTTGTCATTTTCCCTTTTATCTTTTCTTTTCAGTTATAATAATGCGGCTTTAAATAACATGACATGCTTGTGGACTTCATGCCCTGACTCAAACATGTTGTCTAACTGTGAAATAATGAATCAAGAACTGGAATATGATGAAGATGAGGCTTTTAGGGAAATAAACCGAGAATCGGAACAATTTGAGAACAAACCTTAGCCAAATCTAAATGACACTGAGCCGGTTAATTTGGGAACTGCCGAAGAAATAAGGGAAACCAAAATAAGCATTCACACACATGAGAAAACTCAAGATGCAATAATCCAACTCTTGTTTGAGTTTAAAGATGTGTTTGCTTGGTCGTATGATGATATGCCAGGACTGAGTGTGGATCTAGTGGTGCACAAACTGCCAATTTACCCCGATCGTCCCCCAGTGCAACAAAAGCAAAGGAAGTTTAAAACCAATTTCAGTGATAAGATCAAAGAAGAAATCACAAAATAGCTGAAAGCAGGGGTAATCCGGGTGGTCCGATACACTACATGGTTAGCCAATGTGGTTCCTGTGCCAAAGAAAGATGGGAAAATCCGGGTGTGTGTGGACTACAAAGATTTGAATAGGGCGAGTACCAAAGATAATTTTCCATTACCCAATATCCACATCCTTGTTGAGAACTGAGCCAAACATGAAATACATCCCTTCGTAGATTGGTACGCAGGATATCACCAAGTGTTGATGGATGAAGAAGATGCTGAGAAGACAGCTTTCACTACACCCTGGGGCACTTACTGCTATCGGGTCATGCCATTTGGGCTGAAGAACACCGGGGCAACCTATATGAGGGCCATGACCACCATTTTCCATAATATGATGCACCAAGAGATATAGGTGTATGTGGATGACATAATCATCAAGTCCCGCACTCAGAGTGACCACGTTTGAGATTTGAGAAAGTTCTTTGAACGGCTGTGCAAGTATGATCTGAAGCTGAATCCTGCCAAATGTGCCTTCGTAGTACTATCAGGCAAGCTCCTAGGTTTCATAGTTAGTAGAAGAGGGATCGAGTTAGATCCAACAAAGATAAAAACTATTCGAGATCTACCTCCTCCGAAAACTAAGAAAGACGTAATGAGTTTACTAGGCAGGTTAAACTATATTAGTCGGTTCATTGCTCAACTGACTACCACACGTGAGCCCATATTCAAACTGTTAAAGAAAGATGCAGCAATCAGGTGGACATCCGAATGTCAAGAGGCCTTTGACAAGATCAAGGAATATCTGTCAAATCCTCCGGTATTGGTCCCACCCGAGCCAGGGCGACCTCTCTTCTTGTATCTAACGGTGTTGGAAAGTTCTTTTGGTTGCATTCTGGGGCAACACGATACAACCGTCAAGAAAGAGCAGGCGATCTACTATCTGAGTAAGAAGTTCACCAGCTACGAGTTCAAGTATACTTTGTTGGAGAGAACATGCTGTGCTTTGACGTGGATCGCTTAGAAATTGAGACACTATTTCAAGCCCACACTACCTACCTCATAACCAAGTTGGATCCTTTGAAATATATATTCCAGAAACCGATGCCCACTGGAAGACTGGCAAAATGGAAAATCCTGCTCACTGAATTTGACATAGTGTATGTCACTCGCACGACAATGAAAGCCCAGGCATTGGCAGCTCATTTAGCAGAAAACCCGATTGACGAGGAATACCAACCATTGAGCACATACTTCCCAGATGAAGAAGTTAATTCAGTAGAAGCTATCTCTGAAGACACTCGTGCTTGGAAAATATTCTTTGACGGAGCGGTAAACGCAAGAGGTGTAGGCATCGACGAGGATGTTGAGGACTTATTGATCACGGGGGACTCCGATTTGATTATCCGGCAAGCACAAGGGGAGTGGGAGACTCGAGACATTAAGCTTATCCCATGTCGGCAATACGTGGAAGATCTCACTAAATGCTTCAAGTCAATAGAGTTCAGGTACATTCCTCGATGCCACAATGAACTAGCTGATGCACTCGCTACTCTAGCTTCGATGCTGCCTTACCCAGGCAATGCTTATATTGATACCCTGGAAATTCAAATCAAAGAAAGGCACGGTTATTGTAATACTGTCGAGGAGGAACTCAGCATTCAGCCCTGGTATCATGATATTAAAAGATTTCTGAAAACACAAGAATACCCCAAGCAAGCCACTGGAGACCAGAAGAGAAACATTAGACGACAGGCGAGTGATTTTTTCTTAAGCGGCGATGTTTTGTATAAAAGAACTCCGGACCTCAACTTGCTAAGATGTGTTGATGCCGAAGAATTCAGAATAATTATGCACGAGGTGCACGCAGGGGTTTGCGGACCTCATACGAACGAATATGTTTCGGCAAAGAAAATCCTGCGAGCGGGATATTATTGGATAACCATGGAAAAGGATTGCTTCAGCTTCGTTTGGAAATGTCATCAATGCCAGGTGCACGGTGACTCGATTCATGTTCCTCCAACAGAGCTTCATCCGATTTCATCACCTTGGCTGCTTGTTGCCTAGGGTATGGACGTCATTGGGCCAATCGAGCCGAAAGCTTCAAACGGGCATAGATTCATATTGGTTGCAATCGATTACTTCACAAAATGGGTTGAGGCCATCACTCTCAAGTCGGTTACCAAGAAAGCTGTGGTAGATTTTGTGCATTCCAATCTCATTTGTCGCTTTGGTATTCCTGAAACTATCATTACCGACAATGCTGCAAACTTGAATAGTCATTTGATGGGAGAGGTATGTGAACAATTCAAGATAACGAACAGAAACTCTACCCCTTATCGGCCAAAAGCCAATGGTGCCGTCGAAGCAGCGAATAAAAACATCAAGAAGATTTTGAGAAAGATGATTCAAAACTCCAGGCAATGGCATGAAAAGCTACCTTTTGCATTACTCGGGTATCGCACCACAGTGCGTACATCAATCGGAGCCACCCCATACTTGTTAGTTTACGGAACTGAAGCAGTCATACCTGCAGAAGTAGAAATCCCTTCGCTTCGTATAATCATTGAAGCAGAAATCGAGGACAGTGAGTGGGTTAAAACCCGGCTAGAGCAGTTGTGGCTAATTGATGAAAAATGGATGGCCGCAGTGTGCCACGGGCAGTTATACCAACAAAGAATGGACCGTGCCTATAATAAGAAAGTACGTCCCAGGAACTTCGAAGTGGGACAGCTCGTGCTCAGATGTATTCTCTCTCATCAGCAGGAAGCAAAAGGAAAGTTTGCCCCCAATTGGAAAGGTCCATACATAATCCGAAAGGTTTTGCCAAAAGGAGCAGTGTATCTAGGAGACATTGAAGGAAATGATCCTGAGATAGCAGTCAATGCGGATGCAGTAAAAAGGTACTATGTCTAGACCTCCTGGGGTGATGGCTTTTGTGCAAATTGAGATGACGAAGGCTTTCCTTCCCGCTACCCTAAATACTATCGATCCTTCGTAAACCCTTTGAGCCGGTTCCTTTTCTTCGACTACCCTCTTTGGAACCCGAAAGTACGAAAAGAAAAGGAAAAGAAAAAGAAAAAGAAAAAGAAAAAGAAAAAGAAAAAGAAAAAGAAAAAGAAAAAGAAAAAGAAAAAGAAAAGTAAAAATAAAAAAAAAAAAAAAAAAAGAAAAAGAAAAAGAAAAAGAAAAAGAAAAAGAAAAAGAAAAAGAAAAAGAAAAAGAAAAAGAAAAGAAAACGAAAAAAAAAAAAAACAAAACAAAAACAAAAACAAACACAAAAATGTCTGCCTGAGCTACGTTTGACTTGATTCCGAAAGGATACATAGGCAGCCTCTCCCTGAGGTTCAGTTACACCAAAACAAAAATCCCAATTTCCCCCAAAAAATTGAAACTGGGGCAGATGATATGATGGTTCGGTTATGAATCCGCCGAAACGGTTCCAAAGTTGTAGTTCCGCCCAAAATCCTTTTTACCCAAAGACCTTGTCCAAGTCCTTCCGATCAATTGGCAAAATCAGGGAAGTAAAAAAAGATCATTGTTGGAATCTGACACAATGCAAATTGAGAAAAATAAAATGAGAGAGTCTTATCGGTGAAAACCTTCGGGCACCATAAGGCGATGGTGAGTAGAGAAACTGAAAATGAGAGAGTCCGCTTAGTGAAAACTCACGAAGAGCACTATCGGGCGATGGTGAGAAGAGAAATGAGAGAGGTCGATTGGCGAAAACCCACAAAGGGCACTGTCGGCCGAAAGGAAGACATCTCACCACGAAAAGAGTCCTGGCAAGGTTCCCTGGTTTTGAAATGAGGATCAATGGGTTCACGAGAAGCTGGAAAGTTTGTGTGGGTCGGGCATCCAGTCCAAGAAGCATGTCATGTTCATTTAAAGTCAGCATGCACCCCAGATAAGTCTTTCTTTTCCCCCGAAAGGGACACTTCTCTTTAAAATCATATGCTTGTTTTTTGCATACTTTTCTTTGAATCCCTTTCGGTTTAACACTAGTTTCGAAATTACTACAAAGAAAGGTGGCAGGATTGGTTCTATCGGGCTCTGCCTGGCACAAGCCAAAGAAGATACCCAGCCGCAGCGAGTGCATTAGGCCAATCCCGACTGACCATAGTGGTTGATGTTTTCGAAGCAAAGACATTTGAAAAGAAAGAAAGTCAAAGACAAAGGTCCCAAGGGCAGAATGAAGTGAAAAGGCCAGAGCCCACACGGGTGAGTCATAATGAAATCCTAAAAGTTGAATCCCATCGGTTTTAAAAGGCAATTTACCCTCGAAGTCAACAAGCAGCAAAGTTCTCAACGAAAATGGGGACGGGATCAAGCAATTGGGATGATCAAGGCCACAAAACCAACCATCATTTCAAAATAAAAAATTGTTCTTTGTTGAAAACAGGTCTTATTCAGAGCAACCGTGCAAGAAGCAGGTGCGACCCAAAAAGAAATAAATGCGAAACAGCGTTGCAGCAGGAAAGCGATAGAAAGGGAAGTTTCCCGAAATTGTCTCATACGTTTTGCTAATTAAAAAGGGAAAAATAAAAAAGAAAAGAAAAGAAGAGAAAAAGAAGATGAAGAAAGAAATGAAAATGAAAACCCCAAAAGAAAAACAAATCATAGTAGCACAGACCTTTTCTTCCAAATCCCGGCATAACCCGAGGACCTCTCTGGCATAACCCAATGAGCGTTTTCTTTCCAAATCCTGGCATAACCCGAGGATCTCCCTGGCATAACCCAAGGAGATTTTTCCTTCCAAATCCCGGCATAACCCGTGGACCTCCCTGGCATAACCCAAGGAGCATTTTCTTTCCGAATACTCGGCATAACCCGAGGATCTCCCTAGCATAACCCAAGGAGCTGTTCCTTCCCAAGTCTCGGCCTAACCCAAGACCCTTTTCTTTTTCCGGCATAACCCGATCATCTTCTAGCATAAACTAGATTCATTCACAGAGATACACAATCCTGATTTAATTGCTTGAATATGTGTCACAACTAACTTACGAAATTTTCCTAGTGAAAATTGGGGCAGAAAATTTCGTTCGTTTGTTTGTTTGTTTTGGTATCGTAAGCAGGTTGACCTCAAGACACAAGGTGCGAGATGACCGTTGGAATAAATCTCAATCCAGAATCAAGCAAAGAAGAAAAGAACAAAAAGAAATGAAATCAAAGGTGAAGCAAGTAAGGGTGCGGATTGCTCAAAACCTGATTGAAGTCGCAAGTTCCGCCGATCCTATTTTGACCCAATGCTGCATGAAGAAGTAAACACCTACAACTGGCGAGCATCAAGATTCAGATCGAAGCCCACAGCAAAATCAGCTAAGAATCAAGAGCATGTTTCAAGGGAATTATAGATAGGAATCTTGTAACTCATAGTTGATAGGCATAGCTAGCTTAGCTTTGATTTTCCTTTTGGTGTAATAAGGAGGTCAGCAAGCAGTAGCAGCAGCAACAGCAGTGAAATCACAGCTCTTGGTAGTTACAGCTACCAAACCTTCCAAAACTACACTGACCTGATTCCTTTATAGCCAAGGATATGTAAGCAACCTTTGAAGTAGGGTTCGGTCACACGGTTTTCCAAATGCTTCTCATGGAGTGCTAAGTAGGCAAAAATCCTTCATGGTGCTCATTTATCTTTGCCCGAAAACCCTTCGTGTCTTCGAGCAAAGAGGGGCAATTGTGAGCACGTGATTCTTGCCACACTTAAATTACTCCTATAAAATTCCTTAGAATTAGGATTTTTCTTTTATTATTTGAATTTTAGGAATTAATTGCATGATTTTGTGTCGTGTTTGCATTTTTGTGTGGATTTTAATTAATATAATTCCAAAAATACAAAATAGTACGCATTTTAATATTACAAAAAATAAAGAAAATAACAAAAATGGTCCTTTGCATTTCTACTTTCAATTTTTAGAATTTGTCTTAAGTTTTCTTTTAAATTAGAAATTAGGTAATTTTGGAATTTTAATTAGTGTAATTTTAGAGTTAATTTGGGTCTTTTATTTTTTATTTTACACTTAATAAAATCTAAAAATTTGAATAAGAAAAGGAAGAAAAGAAGAGAAACAAATAAAAGAAATTGATAATGAAAGGAACTTTAAAAATTAATAGGCTGGTGTGTGTAACTTGGGCCATTTCCAATTCCAGCCCAAGTCAAACACCTCAAAACCCACGCCAAGTCCAAGCCCAAAACCCACCTGATCCGGTCCAGCCATTTTAAAAATCAAACGACATCGTTTTTCCCTTGCCAGTCCTGACCGTTGGATCTCATCAATCCAACGGTCCGGAACTAACTAGGTTTAGGATATATAATTGTCGGATCTCCCCCCACCCCCCCAAACCATCGTCTCTCACACCCTTAATACATGAACCCTAATTCCGTCATCCCCGCCGTAATCCGCCGGCCGAAAATTGCCTCTGCTAGCGGCGATGGTCCAAAGGCCACCAAAATACACCCTGTGTTCTCCTTCACCCCCCAGGCCAAATCCAAGCTCTGTTTTTCTCAAATCCCCTCTAAACCCGTGAAATATCCAAAACCCTAGGGCCGCCTCCGCCGTGTACGGCGCCGCCGCCTCCAATCGACCCCAAAATAACACCCAAGACCGCCTCACTACCCATCTCGAATCCCTGGTCACCCTCCCTCGAATCATCACCAGATTCTTCGAATCTTAATTCGAAAATCTGGCCAAAATGCTAAGTGTCCAAACCCACCCAGAATCACACCCCATAGTCCCCATAATTTCCTCAACCTAAAACTCAAGCCAAAAACCTTCGAATATCACCGGTTAAGCTCCAATTTCACATCTAGGGTTTTCGAGTTTTCCACCTATTTGGAGTTCCAATAATTCTGAGGATTTTATTTAATGTTATACGTTTGTTTTTGACAAAATGAACCTATAACATTAATTAGAATTCAATTCCAGAAATCACTAAGCATGAAGTCCGGATTTCAGTAAGTCCCCTTCTCATTTTGTTTTAGTTTTCTTTTTTAATTTGATTCGTGATTTATCTATTTAATTGAGTGTAGTTCTAACCTTCGAATAATTTCAATTGTTAGTTTAACTTCGATATTTCTCTGTCTGTCAGTTTTAGCTAAATGTTTAGGTTATCTTACGCTAATTTTTATCTCTGTTTGATTCTAAGTTGATTAGTTTAAATGTTTAATTGTTAGTTTAATTGTTAAGAATTAGTTTAATTTCAATTAGTTCAAATTATTAGTTTAATTGAATTTTCTTTTGATTTGCTTGGTTTTAGCAATTCTAATAAGTATTTGTTTCCTGTTATATTTTAATTTCAAACCTGTTTAAGTTTTGTTTAAGTTTGTTTGAGTATTAGGTCCAGTTTTGATTGTTCTTCAGGTTTAGCATTCATTGATGTTGGGTTCAATTTCAACTAATTAGTCTTAGTTAGTTTAAGTTAGTATAGTTGATTGGTTATAGCTGCTAGAGTTTAATTAGTGTTAGTAATTTAAGGGGTAGTTTGGGCATAGGAAAGGGCAGTTTTATTAAGAATGGTAAATTCAAAACTAAGGTAAGGGTAGTATAGGTATTATATAGCTAAAAGAACATTCTAGGGCCTTCTAGAATAGGACTTTAGTGTAGATTTCAGCAAACTTAAGGCAGTAACTTGAGAAGCAAGTCAGTAAATAAGGGACCAATTAATAAAAAACTGAAATAAAAGAGGGGAAAAAGGGGTGAGTGAAATCTAGAGCTTCCCCTGATTTTCTGCCTATAAAAGGCAGTACCCCTGCCTTCTTTAACAAGTTTTGAACATCTGAAAATTCCCCAAAAATTTCCAGCCCTAAAATTCCCCCCAAAAGATTCCCCAAAGCTTTGAATACCCAAAAATTCAAAAACTCAAAAACCAAATCCACAATTGTTAGCTTGAAAAAATCTGAAGTTCTTTAGTATTAGATTAGATCACTTAAATCCTCAAAACAAAGCAAAGAGACGTGATTTGGTTAGGGTAATTTCGGCTTTGATTTGGCATCATTTAGCCTAGAATTTGATTGCTGGAGTTTTCTGGAGATTTATGGAGTATTTTCGAGTGTGTTTGAGTCATATCAAATTGATTTTGGTTATTTTCGTTGATGCTAGTCCTCTTGCATCCATTCCTAAGTTGCTGTGGCCTTTTTGAGTTGAAAGTTGATCCAAGTGCACTGGTTTTCACTGCTGATTGTCTGTTTTTATTGCTGACTCCTTCTTTCAATTTACTCGAATTCCAGGTACACATTTTAAAGCTGATCTGATGTAGCTTCTCAAGCCAAAAATTTGGAATAAACTTGATGTTTGATCTCTGCTGAAGTTGCGTTGTTTCATTAGCCTATTATACTTTTAGTAGTTCCATAATTTGATAGTTATATTCATTGTATTTTTAAAACAAAAGTTGGACTGTATTGGATTGTATAATTAGGGATACTTCTAGATTTTTTGCACTGTTTTGGATAGACTATATAATTGAACTATAAAGCTGAGCTTAATTGTAGATTATGTTAGCTCTAGGTTGGCTTTTGATGTTTATTTGGACTTTTTTTGAACTGTTAGCGGATTGCTTGGATTCTAACATGACTTAATATAGTGTTCAACGATAGTTGATTTAGTTAGATTAAGATTGATTATTCAAGTTTCAGGTCTAATGAGATGGCACATATATCCATATAGATAAATATGTTAGTTAGTTGGTATCTTAGATGTTAGATTGAAATACAAGCTTCAACACTGTTTGATTTACAAAAAAAATGGAGAATCACGTCTCTTTGTATGCTTAGATGTTCAGCTTAAAATATGTCTTTAAAATTTGAGTTACAGACTCACTTTGAACGTTAATTAGCTAGCAAAACAGAGGATTCAACAAGCAATTTGAAATGTATGTAGCAACGTTATTTTTAAATCCCATATATGACCCTTAATCAACCATTGAACTCTGCAATAGTTTAAATTTGTTACTCGGCTCAACGACAAGGCCCAGATAATTAGTGTATAGCTTCATAGCTAAAATTTGTGCAAAAGATGCCACCTGGGCTTAGGTCCTTCAATAATGAGCCCAAATCGCAGGAGGATTGTTAAAATATTATATGAATTGGGCCAATTGTAAGCCCAAATTTGTTATAAGCCAAAACCCTTAAAAATTATATTAGGAATGCGGGGCATTAATTCGCAAATATAAATTCGGGTTTCGAATTAGGTGGTAGGTTCAAACTAAAAGGGTCCTCCATTTTGTTTGAATTCAGACTTGAATTCGAGGTTTGAATTTATAAATGTGAATTAATTGGCCTTTTAGAGACGAATAATAAATAGAAAATCTTAGTTTGCTTTAGATTGGCCTTTAAACAATAAAATGAGATGAGCCTCGTCAAACAATAATATAAAAATTTCGGGGCTCTCATTAATTACTTGATTAAAAATACTTAGAACTTAGGGCATGCCGTTTAGCGAATTTCACGGCCTCCCATAAAGTTAAAAAGACGTTAGTTACTTTAGGCGCATTTTTAATAATCTTACATTCCTAAATACGGGTGTGTATTTCATGCAACCCAAATCCAAATCCAAAAACGTTGTATAAGAATGTGTCGAGGATCCAGGTATATTTCATGTGACGTGATCCGAAAACACATTTTTAAACGACGTTCACTTTTGTAAAAATAGTTTAAAAGTGGTAAATAATTATAAAATTGCACTATAGTTTGGAACATGTATAAAAATTAGATTTTTAGCTATTTATAATAATTTAAGCGACCGTTCTAGAGCCACGGGATCCGGGGGTGCCTAACACCTTCCCTCGGGTCAACAGAATTCCTCACACAGAATTTCTGGTTCGCAGACTCCAACTGGGAAGTCGAAATTTTCCTCGATTTGGGATTTAAGTTAAACCAGTGACTTGGAACACCAAAAGCCAAACCTATCCCAAGTGGCGACTCTAAAAAATAAATAAATAATCCCAATTCGAATGATGTCACTTTAAGTGGAAAAACTCCTTTATACATTACCCTTTAGGGTAGGTGTGTAAAAAAGAGATGTGACAAAACATACATTCGCCCTCGAACGTGCTGAGAACTATACTGAAGTTGCCTGAAATCACTATTTAGCACCTCATGCACCCTCCTGTGCTACCACAACTTAGCTGAGCACATTAGCTCGATAAATTCTGAAGATATTCCCTTTTTGTTAAGGAAAATAAGCCTTAGAGCCCAATTCCAACAGCCGGAATTCTAAGCAAGCCCTGATTTCAACATAAGATCACCAAATCATTCACCACACGCTGTACCCAACATGACTGCATAACCTTGCTGAATTCTTACTTTGCACACTTAACCCACAGGACCACGATAATATTTTCTGATCAACTTAGCCAACATTCAACGAGTCAGATGCTCCCATTGCACCTCATGACATAAGCGAGTCTTACTCTAACTCTTACAATACCGCCACGACGGATAAGATGTGCCGAACTTCATAATCAACTGCCGAGTCAACCAATCATTGAGTCTACACTTCTAACAAGAAACATCACCACATTCTGGACCAATTAATGATCTTTGCTCCTTAATATACTTCATATAATCAGATTGCACCGCTCCTAAATCCCATAATATCGTCTCACCCAGTATGAACTGCGCAGGCAATAAGCCCACCCAGACATGATCAAAAGTCCCATATGATGTCACAATGTGCCAATAGGCTACCAATTAGGATGCGATACCAAAGGAAAATGAACTCTAAAAAGGAAGTTCAATTACCACGCTCGTGAATCATACATGCAATGCGGGCAGCATACTGAACAGTCACCCCGCTCGCGAATCATACATGCGATGCGGGATCACAACCAATACAAGTTCCCCTCGAAAAAATGGAAAACAGAGCACATAAAGGCAAATAGGGGGAACTGTACTGAACATCACAGTGTTGCGGCGTGCAACCCGATCCAGATAATATACCCATGACAGCGTGCCACCCGATCCACACATAGAACTCACATAAGGAGATGTAAGCCGAGCTAAATTGCTCATTACCACAAAATACTAGATATCGGTCAGAAACACACTAAGTGTATAATACCATTCCCTGGGGAGACATATAATGCTATAATCCTCAAACTCGGGCACGACTGAGGTGCGATACAAGATCTGAATCTCAAGAGCCATTCTGCACCCATAACATCATTGCCACGCGGAACCTCAACACATAAGAATTTACCAAGCCGTCTCACAACTCATACGACACAATACATCATTACCTGGAATAGCTGATGACAAAATGACACCCCGACTGTTTCTCTATAAGGAACGCTCGCTGAAACAAACACAACTGGCCTGATATAAAGCCCTATTCACATATAAATCAATCCACTGATCTCAAGCCGATTTATGATCGCACCAACTTGGCTATTAACCTTTCAAAGGTCCATAGTAACTTCCTTTTGCCTCATAACACGCAAGAACAACCATCATAACTGGAGTAACCTTCTCAGTTCATAACCCAATAACAAAGTGCCTTCCGGGCCTAAATTCTCAAATTAATAATATTACCACAATCCTCAAAGTTGGTTTAAATCCTTAGACAATCAAGTCACCACATGTCACACTTATACAATCATCCCATGGGACACGCTCCCAAAATCTTCTGAAATAAATAACGGTCTGCACATCTACCACCGGACGCTCTAACGCTGAAAAGCGATCAATAATCCTTAACCAGGATGCAAAGCTTTTCCACAAAACATCTATCTTAGGCAACGCTGAATACAATACCAATTTACTTTAATCATTCAACCCCTTCCTTGCCCATCCGAGCTCGTGACATCCTTACCAGCACCAAACTACAACCTTGATCCTCACTTCACATTTCCATACCTCTCACCGCACCCAACGTGCCAATATACGATAGGACACAATTTTTTTAATCATAACTCCGAATTTATTAATATTCTCACATTTCATCATATAAGAACCTTGCACTTAATAGCTTCAGGAGAATCATAGCATCACCTAGGTAAATTCCCATAACCGTAGAATATGCAAATCTGCAAGTAGTGGTCCAAGCCACCATTTTCCTTCCGGAATCTGCTTTCACTTAATAGGCCATTACAGAAGAATGCTTATGAATAACATCAATTACAGCGGCTGACAAGCCTCACACGTATCGCCACAAATAATACACAACTTGATCACACTGAATGAACTGATCACTGACCCCAACATGCCAAATTCAACTATGGCTAACCAATCTACCTCCTTCCAATTTATCCTTGATTGCCTTTGAAATAATACTAACTCCATTCAACACATAACATACTCCATCTACACTCACCCCGAGTGACCTTGAATCACGAGACTAGGCCGTCTCAATTCCCACGAACTGTTTCATATCACTCAAATGCTACACCACAATTCAAAATATCATAGATCATTCTGGGCACCTTTCATAAGCTGTACAAGGCTTGATTCTCATCTGTACCCATAGGCTCAAAATCATTGGGCACCACACTTTAACTTCTGAATTCACTAGAACCATTGTTGAGAGCCACCCTCTCTGACTTGGTCCTGAATATAATTCACTCCATAAGTTTTATAACACATGAATACTCTCTCGGCGAAGCACCCGACAAAATCACTTCCTCTGAAACCTGCATCTATACAAGGCATAAATTCTGAACCTTTTTCCAAGTCCGAACGTGGGCCAACAAGGTCAACCATTGCATGCCTCCAATAATTCATTCGCTCAAATTACCACTTATGGTCTTTCCCGTAGCTGAAACAACCCATCGATATGCAGATAAACAGAAACCTCGTAAACAGTTAACCATACAACCCAATCTTAGGCGGTGGGACTGTCCCACTTAGCTTAAAGCCACTATTACACAACTCTGGAAACTCACCAGAATCCTTTATTTCTTGTTGGCATAACCTTACACAATCATCCGTTGCAATTCTCAGAATCTTTCTGTAAATCCCCGTCTTTCATATTCTGAATCATCATCCACCTTCGCACGACCAATCTCTTTGCTGGATAACCAATATAATTCTTTGCAGAAGCTTTGCCAACCACGCAACCGCTACTCTGGTGACAGGAAATAACCCGCCTGCGAAAATTACTTTCTAACACCTTCCAAATACTGCTGCACGGGATACAATCACTATGACATCAACAACCATATCCTGAGTCCAAGCTCACTCTCTAGCTGCACCAGTCCGTTCACTCCTCGCAGACATCAATTAAATATGAGGCAACACCTTTCCAAATTCAGAGCTATGCTGTACCCTCCTCCATTTCAAGCAGCTCCTTTCTGCCATATCAATCTTCTGCCGCATAATAGCCCATACTTCGATTCACACCCACAGACTTCAATCATCAATCATTAAAATCCCCAATTCTATCTAACTCTTCTTAAGGCGCGTAGTCATCCTACTACCAAGACCATATGCAACACCCGCCATTCTCCCACTTTGGCGGAACTCATCTCCTTAATCGGTCACTCGACCTTGCTTCTCATACTTGGCCTTCTACAAATTTTAAACACTGCCTGACACTTCCCACATGTCCTTCCTCATACTTTGCTACTCAATTGTTGCCTTAAATAAAATCTATCTTCGTGGCACTTGAATCTACCAGTGTTGCTAATTTTAAACCTTTCCAAAGGTCATCTTTATCAATCCGCTAATGTTAGGAAATTTTGATTCGATATTAAACCACCACACCATGCGATATCTGACAGCTGAATCTCCAATACTATTTCATAACATCTCGCCATAAAGGCGAATTGTAGCAAATGATAACATCGACACTTAGTACGTTCAATCAGAACCATGACATCCTATAATAGAAGAATAGTTCCACCACGCTTGCAAATACCAAGTCTCATTACTTTCACCAGCCCACATCTAACCATTCTTAGTCCGTCAGCCTTTCCCCCTGCCGGGAATAAAATACTGAATCCCTTGATTACATAATGAGTAAACCTCCCTTCAATTCATTTGCTGCCCCGACACATGTGCAAACATCCTACCATCCCAACAACACTGCAGAATAATTGCTCATAAGCATCATGGCAACCTGTGCCTAGCCTCAAGGCTCCTAGAAGTCCTGTTACTGAGCTGAAACAATAGAATATCCCTCCATAATGCGACTATAATAGACCAATCAACTATACCGGGAAAATCATCCCGCACCACATTGGTAGTGCCATTACAATCCTTCAAATTCTCGATTTATAACAAGTGCTCGCGTCGCGTAAGGTTGAGTAGGAAGGAATCAAAGGCATAAGCCTCAAAGGAATCGAACTGCACGATAAGGAAATCAAGAAGGGAAGTACTCTTAGCAGCCCTATAGCCTCCCGAGGATAAGTACAGACGTCTCCGTACCGATCCGCGAGACTCTACTAGACTTGCTCATGACTCGTGAGACCGACGGGAACCTAGTGCTCTGATACCATGTTGTCACGACCCAAAATCCACTAAGGGTCGTGGTGGCACCGGACTCCGCTGTCAGGCCAGCCAACTCAAATACTAAATTAAATCTCGTTTTAACACTTTTGAAATCCAGGATTTTTCCTTCATTATTTAGAAATTTTAAAGAATATAGTTTCAAATCAAATTAAAAAATTAATTAATTAATACAATACTTCGAACCATCCCAGAACCCGGTGTCACACGTGCATGAATATCTACTGATTAGAGAAATAAAACATACATCCGTCCGAAATACAGTGGACGGAAAGTAAATACAGTACACTGGAAGGGGCTACTCTATCTGTGGCCGTCTCAAATGATGCAACGCACCTAGTCCTAGAATCTTCCGTGCTGCTATGCCTTGTAGGCCACTGGAGTTGCAAATACCTGTGCAACAAAATGCACAGCAAGTGTAGTATGGGCACAAAAACAACGTGTACCCAATGAGTATCCCGCCTAATCCCGAAGGGGTAGAGACGAGATGGTCAACTTTGACACTTACTAATGGTCCAATAATAATATACTAAAACATGAGGAATTTATGGATTTAGATAGCATGCTCTAGTTCACAAAGCTGTAAAATAGGTAAATACCTTTAATAATTAGCAAAGGATTTTCAGGATTTCTTTTCTTCTATCTTTAGTAATTCATGTCAGGCCAAAAAGGCAATAACTGAATCAAGTACTTCAAGTAAGTAACATAAACATGCGCATATCATGCCGAGGCGACGACCCGATCCAACAGAATTGTAAACTATGCACTGCCGAGGGTCGAATGACTCGAACCAATAGATGCATCTGTTTTCCCCGTTCGTAAATCATCCATGCAACGCGGTCAACATAAAGTAAACAAATATCCGGCTCATGAATCATCCATGCAATGCAGGTACACACAGGAATACATGCTCAACCAGTCAAATTCAGAATTTTCGAGAAACATTTTATCAAATAAAAACCAAATCCTCTTTTAACAAGTTAAGAAAATAAAGTTTAGTCCTTTTTGAAATTCATTTACTAGTTCAATTTGATTTTTACAATTCAAATGTCAATAAGATTGCAAATATCCCAAGTATAGCATGCTTTTGGGTCCTAGACTACCCGTATAATAGCATAATAGTAGCTACGCACGGACTCTCATCACCGCGTGCGTACGTAGCCCCCCACAAATAGGAGCACATAATCAATTAACTCACCTAAGGGGTAATTTCCCCCTCACAAGATTAGAAAAGAGACTCACCGCGCTCCGAAGATCCACAACCGGCATTCTACATTCTTCCAAAGACTTGCACCAATGCACAATGCTCCAAAACTAGCCAAGGATTATACAAATCCATTAATATATGCTCGATTATACTTTACAACCCAATTTATAACAATTTCTAACCCCGAACAAAAAGTTGAAAAAAATGCCCTCAGGCCCACGTGCCCGGAATCCGAAATTTCTCGAAGATAAAGTTTTCCCATGACCTTAGGACTCAAATATATAATTTCCTCTTAATTACATACTCAAAATCGTGATCAAATTCCAAGAACACAATATTTCTAGGTCTTCCTCTAACCCTCAATTTTCTACCCATTTTCATCCTAAAATCTATACATGATTAATACTTCCGATGTTTAAACCTATCAAATCGCGTCCGATTGACCTCAAATTTTGCGCACAAGTCATATTTGACATTACGGACCTACTCAAATTTTCGGAATTGGATTCCGACCCCGATATCAAAAGTCCACTTCCGATCAAACTTCTAAAAAACCTTCAAATTTCTATCTTTAGCCAAACGGCTTCAAAATGACTTACGGACCTCCGAATTCACTTCCGATCATGCTCCCAACACTAGAATCACCATACGGAGCTACTCCCTATCTCAGAATCCCAAACGGACAATGATAACGCTGAAATGCACTTCAAGCAAAACTAATGAAATTTCTTCCAAAATGCTAACTTCCACAATAGGCGCCAAAATGCTCTCGGGTTATTCAAAACCCAAACCGGGCATACGCCCAAGTCTAAAATCAGCATACGAACCTATTGGAACCTTTAGATCCCGATTCCAAGGTCGTTTACTCAAAAGTCTAATCCTAGTTCATTTTTTCAACTTTAAGCTTCCGAAATGAGAATTCTCTTCCCAAATTAACTCCGAACTTCCCGAAATTCAACTCCGACCATGCGTGCAAGTCATAACACCTAAAATGAAGCTACTCATGGCCTTAGACTGCTAAATGACATGCTAGGGTTGGGTCGTTCCACGAGTTTAGGAAGGTAAATTATTAAAATAACGCGCCTAAAGCAACTACGTATTTTCAATTTTGCAAGGGCCATGGAAAGTTCACTAATGGCACACCTCGATTTTAGGACTATTATTTAAGCAATCAAATTCCAAACCCAAACCTAATTCTTGTTGACTAAATTTTGAGAAAAATACACAACACTGCACACTAACATGAAAGTAATAAACTACTCTACAAGTAGCGAGAGAAACAAAATATTAGTCAAGATGCCAAGAAAACTTGCCTCTGTATCATCTACCAACTCAGTAGCTATGTTAGCACAACCTATAATTAACATACACCTATACTCACGTTACATGTGTTTATAAATCATCTCTCTGAAGTAATTCGAGTACTAATGTATGGATCATGGTTTGATGTGGAAGTACAAGAACTATGTAATTCATGTGTTTGGTAATTATATATAAAAATATTAATTAAAGCTTGTGAACCTTCAAAAATGAGAACCTGGGAACATGGAACGTCTTTCATTTTTTAGAAAAATTGAAATATATTACAAGGATAGAATTCCAAATCAAATGATTAATAGCTCTTCATGCTTATGATTCTTGTAACTCATAAATTAAACAATCTACTACTTAACTCAAAAACAAAAGGCAAAAGATGGAAAAGGAACTCCAACCTTCTCACAAAACTCCAAACTATAACTGTTGGAAAACATCTCGTCATACCATGCACCAAACTTTGATGACAGAATATATAGGTTGAATGCTAATTAAGCACACGAGATCAATTATAACACTAGCCATAGTATGGATTTTTTGAAACTGCTCAAAGCTCACGTAACTAATGGATCCATATGACAACAGTAGAGATACCACCCATCAATTGCAATAACAAAACAGATGAATTAAACACCCCCTCAATCTTTATAACAAAAGGCAACTAAGCATCAACTATAACTCCATAATAAAACAAATATAAGATAGTTCATAGAAGATGTACCTAATGGTACAAAGATTAAATCTGGAAAGCAAAGGGGACCCAAATAAGGGCAACTGTCAGACCTCGGGAGGCGTGACCAGCACTCAATCAAGTGCACCCGACTGAGCAAGCCTTACTGAACACTTTCTTCCCCGAATCAATATGAATACGGAACCCATGCCTTTGATTAATTTAGACGAGAGTACACGGTGAATACTGCATCATTGGTTCATTTCATATCACAAAGATTTACCGTACATAAGTTAGCTTCAAGGATTCTATTAGAGTTAGAGTTTATGGAGATCACAAGTTTAGGATTACAACATATATATAGTGGACTACCCGAACACCCGTACATAACCCACACTATTGTCTTTGGAGCCTCTAAGGATACAATAGATAAGCATAACTATGCCGGCAACAAGGCCCCGGCTATACCTCAAAAGTGGAAAGCTCTAATAACAAAAGATACACCATATAGCCCCATGGAAGAAAAAAGGGCTCTCCGAGACTTCGAGTAGATGAACGCTCCGCTACACACGATTGGCACTGTCCGCTATGGAGCCAAATACAATCATAACATGAATGTAGCGCCCCCGGCAAAAGGGATGTCAGTACATTTGAATGGTACTGGTATGTATAACTAAACACCATTTTACTAGAAAGAACTATCAAACATATACAAGCAAATAATATGGGAAAATCAAAGAAATAATTCATATAATCTTTCATAAAATTTCCACAACATAGATTAGGGCATTTCTGTCATGTGTTCACCACTGTTCTCAATACCACCGCCATCTCGAGCGGAGTTCGATCACGACCTGACCGGCTAGGTCACCTCATTAGAGGCATTATTCTCAATCAATATTTCATTTCCCCTATCCGAAATTCAATATCATCACATTACCACCATGTATGCGGCATGGTGTCCGATCACGACCCGATCGGCTAGGTCACCTCATTGGAGGCATTACTCCATTCTCATTAGTCAGCACCTTTAAATCTTTATCCCACACATATCATAACAAATTCCTGGGGCACTCATGGCCACTATTATCACATCGTTTTCCCTTTTCAATATTCATTTTACAATTTGTGATCGTAGACACATATATCAAGGATAATTCAAGTTGCAAATCACAGGTAAGTGAGCACATAGCTAGGATGAATAGTTCTTTGTTTCAATGTTGGCTTATAGCCCAAGTAATTCAACACATAACTGTACTTTTCATCATTCTCTAATTATCAAGATTGGTACATTATTCACATTAAGGTACATCCTTCACGAATATGTATAGATTTATGCAAATCAATTAATGCGTAATGACAATCAATACACTAGCCAATTCAACTCTTACCATACTTTTGTAATGACAATGGAGCTTTCTAATAAAAAGGGGTTTGAGCCATACATACCTCAATAAAGCTTTTCCTTACTCTTTTACAATTTCCGGAACTCTTAGCACTCCGATTTATGCGGTCCGCATTCACGTTCTGCGGTCGCAAAGTGCACCGCAGAACTGACACTCACAAAATTCAAAGGAGAATATGCAACGACTATGAGGTCCGCATTTCAATTATGCAACTGCATTTTCGACCGCATAGCTGACTTCAATTTTAACCAACATTCTGACTCACTCTGCGGCAGATATGCGGTCCGCATACCTGATTTGTGGCCGCATTCTGGACTGCATTTCTTGCATTTTTCTGGAAACTTATTCTTGACTTTTTATGAATTGTTAACACATGCTCCTAACTTGGCACCACGGGATCCGGGTTTTCGAGTAGGGATTTTACGGGGCCTTACATCCTCCCCCACTTAAGATCATTTGTCCTCGAATGAGGATCAAAGTTCATTTATTAACAGTCTTAGTGCAATCTTCTCCTCTTCACAACCCGAAACAGGTTGACAGTCCCCAAATTTAGCTAACTCCCTAGATTTCCAAAAATTTCGCCAGAGTTTCTTTTGTATCTAGGCCTTACCCACCTGTCAGAGAGCCCCGGAAACATACCATAACAGCATAAACATATTCATAAGCATAGTATAACTGGAACAAGATCAACCATGGCCATATAGGCAACCATATTACCAAAAAAGAGGATAGTTTTACATAGATTCAGCCAACAAATACGATTTTGAAGGAGCTAAACGCATAAAAGTTATTACATGATCATTTAAAAAAGTGTGGATTCTTCTTTTTCATTTCATCCTTGGCTTTCCAAGTAGCTTCCTCAATGTGTTGGTTCCGCCATAATACTTTCACGGATGCAATTTCCTTATTCCTCAATTTTTGAACTTGCCTATCAATAATGGCAACTGGGACCTCTTCATGTGATAGATCTTAGTTTACCTCAGTAGTCTCAACTGGAACAATGGAGGACGGATCCCCTACTACCTTCCTTAACATAGACACATGGAAAACCGGGTGTACCAATGACATCTCGGGCGGCAGCTCGAGCTTGTATGCCACCTGACCAATTTTTTGAATGATTCTGTAAGGTCCGACATACCTTGGACTTAATTTTCCCTTCTTTCCAAACCGCATGATACCCTTCATAGGGGAAACTTTCAAGAATACCCAATCATCTTCTTTAAAATCCAAATCTCTGCGACGCACATCCGAGTAAGATTTTTGGCGACTTTGAGCAGTTTTCAACCTTTCTTTAATAATATTTAATTTCTCCATGGTCTAGTGCACGGGGTCCGGCCCTATCAATTCTGCTTCTCCAACCAATGGGAGACCTATATCTCCTACCATACAATGCTTCGAACGGTGCCATTTGAATACTAGTGTGGAAGCTGTTATTGTAAGCAAATTCTATGAATGGCAAATGGTCATCCCAACTCCCCTTGAAATCAATAGTACAAGCACGTAACATGTCCTCAAATGTCTGAATAGTCCGCTTTGCTTGCCCATCGGTTTCTGGATGAAAAGCTGTGCTAAGGTTCACTTGCGTACCCAAGCCCTGCTGAAACTTCTTCCAAAAGTTAGCTGTGAATTAAGCCCCTCGATCTGAAATGATTGAGACTGGAGTGCCATGCAACCCAACTATTTATTTTATATACAACTAAGCATATTGTTCCGCTGTGCCGGTAGATTTAACTGGCAAGAAGTGCACCGATTTTGTGAGTTGATCCACGATTACCCAAATTGAGTCGAACTTGCGCAGAGTGCGCGACAACGCTACCACAAAATCCATGTTAATCATCTCCTACTTTCACATTGGAATGTCTATGCATTGTGTCAATCCACCGGGCCTTTGATGTTCGGCCTTTACCTGCTGACAATTCAGACATTTTGCCACAAATTCCGCCACATCCCTCTTCATGTTTTTCCACCAATAAATTTCCTTGAGATCATGATACATTTTGTAGAACCTGGGTGCATGGAATACCTAGATATGTGAGCTTCTACCATGATCGTTTCCCGAAGACTGTCGATATCAGGAACACACAGGCGGTATTGGTACCGTAGGGTACCATCATTCATGCCCTAGGAGAAAGCTGTGGTCTTATGATTGTGAATCCCTTCTTTTAGTTGTGTTAACAATGGATCATTGAATTGCTTTTCTTTTACCTCTACCACAAGCGACGATTCAGCCCTATTCTGTATAATTACCCCTCCTTTATCAGAGTCCGCCAGACGAACTCCCAAATTAGCTAGCCGGTGAACCTCCCTAGCCAACGATCTCCGATAGGCCCCCAAATGAGTCAAACTCCCCATGGATTTCCGACTAAGCGCATCTACCACAACATTAGCCTTTCCTGGGTGGTAGAGAATATCAATATCGTAGTCTTTGCGTAACTTTAGCCACCTTCTTTGTCTCAGGTTCAACTCCTTCTGCTTGAAGATATATTGAAGGCTTTTATGATCGGTAAATACGTCCACATAGACCCCATACAAATAATGTCGCCAAATCTTTAGTGCAAATACCACAGCTGCTAGCTCTAAGTCATGGGTTGGATAGTTCTTCTCATGATTCTTGAGTTACCTAGAGGTGTAGGCTATAACCTTTCCCCGTTGCATCAACACACACCCCAACCCGACTCTCAAAGCATCGCAATACACCACAAATCCCTCGGTATCCTCTGGTAGGGCTAATACCGGTGCTGTTGTCAACCTTGATTTCAATTCTTGGAAACTCCTTTCACAAGCATCAGACCATTGGAGTTTAACTGCTTTCTGTGTCAATTTAGTCAAAGGAGAGGTGAGAGTAGAAAACCCCTCCACAAACCTCCTGTAGTACCCAGCTAATCCCAAGAAACTCGGATCTTGGTTGGAGTGGTAGGTCTAGGCCAATTCTTCACTGCCGCAACCTTCTGAGGGTCAACCATAACTCATTTCTTGGAAACAACATGACCCAAGAATGCGCCAGATTCAAGCCATAATTCACATTTTGAAAATTTCGCTTATAATTGATATTGCTGAAGAGTCTGCAATACTGCCCTGAGATGGCCAGCATGGTCCTCCCAACCTTGGGAATATACTAGAATGTCGTCAATGAACACTATCACAAAGGATCCTAGGAAGGTCTTGAAGACTCGATTCATAAGGTCCATGAAAGCTGCTGGGGTATTTGTTAGCCCAAAAGGCATTACCATAAATTCAATGTTCCCATACCGGGTTCTGAAAACTGTTTTTGGAATATCCCGCTCCCGTATCTTCAACTGGTGATACCCGGAATGCAAGTCAATCTTTAAGAAACATGCAGCGCCTTGCAATTGATCGAACAAGTCATCTATTCTTGGCAAGGGATATTTGTTTTTGATTGTGACTTTGTTAAGTTGCCGGTAGTCAATACACATCCACAACGATCCATCTTTCTTTCTTACGAACAAGACCGGTGCGCCCCATGGTGACACACTTGGCCGGATGAAACCCTTCTCTAACAAATCCTTCAATTGCTCCTTTAGCTCTTTCAAATCTGCCGGTGTCATCATGTAAGGTGGAATCGATATAGGCTGTGTGCCTGGCATCACGTCGATCCCAAAATCAATTTCCCTGTCCGGTGGAATCCCAGGGAGCTCATCTGGAAAGACATTTGGAAATTCATTCACAACTGGTACAGAATCAAGGCTAGGTGCCTCGACATTGGTGTCTACAACTCAAACTAGATGATAGATACACCCCTTCTTGATCATTTTTGCGGCCTTAAGGTAGGAAATAAACCGACCTCTAGGCACTACATTATCTCCCCTCCATTCAATGATGGGCTCATTAGGAAATTCAAGCCTAATAGTTCTAGTCCTACAATCAAGTTTGGCAAAGCATGAGTAACGCCAATCCATTCCCATTATTACGTCGAAATCCACCATTCCCAACTCGATAAAATCGGCCATGGTATCCCTACCACGCACCGTAACAACATAACCCCTATTGTTAACACATGCTCATAACTTGGTACCACAGGATCCAGGTTTTTGTGTAGGGATTTCACGGGGCCTTACAGCAACGACAACAGCAGGTAGGAGCTCAGCAAATTCCAACAGAAGCAGCCGATTTTGAACTCAGTTTTCAACTTTAAAAAAATTAGGAAATCGAATAGAAAATTCATTGAACCTAACACAGTAACCTTGATAGACCAATAACTCGAGAAACCATAGAACTACATTATTCAAGCTCTATTGCTCCTTTCTTTTGGAATGGGGCTGCACGATTTTGGTTGTACAAGGGAAATGGTCTCAATACTATGGAAAATTGGGGATGGAAGGTGATAACTCAGTTCGTCTATTGCTGAAGAAGAGAGGAGTTAGAGGTTCTGCTCAGTCTCCTTCAAGATGAGAGAGCCGTTGTTTTTATTTCTTCTAAAGAGGGGAAATTCTCCTTCTCTTGTGTGTGGATCTGGTTCTTTGTAGCCCAGAAGAAAGGGGAAGCTACGCTAGGTCAAGGAAATCTGATAAAAATGTGTCCCTTTTTTCTATGTAGGGATTAGGTACTATTATATAGGAGTAGGGATTAGGTTAGAGGTATGGGCCTAAGAATTATTTGCTAGGTAGTAAAATTTGGGCCTAATTTAGGTACAAGAACTAGCTCAATATCTAATTAAATCTTTTCTTCAAATCCTTTTTCTTATATTTTCTTTAATTAAAAATCCTAAAATTAAAATCCTAGATTATCTAAAAATGTAAAATTAAAATAATTAACTAATTACAAAAATTATAAAAGCTACTTAATCCTAAATTAAAAGAGAAAAAATAAATAAAAGGAAAATGTGTAAAATTAAGTATTTTTTGTGATTTTCAATTTTTTTTATAAAACAAGCAACTACCGATTGATCTTAACAATGTAAAAATAAAGCCTTAATGTCATGTGCGATATTTTTGATATTTTTCATGATTTAAACAAAACATAAACATGCACAAAATGGATAAAATTCTACAAAAATTCCAAAAATGGCAAATAATTAACAAAATATCTATTTTCTTGGGATTTTATAGAAGTATTTCGTATAGGGAAAAAATAACGTGTAAAAATCACAGGAAAAAACTCTCAACTCATGGATTGGAGTCCTAATATTGGCAAAAAGGAGACTAAGGAGTGGAGACCCTGTGTCTAAAATCTCAACTCAGGGATTGGAGCCCTAATGTTGACAAAAAGGCGACTAGGGAATGGAGGCCCTATGCCTAAAAATCTGAACTTTGGAATTGGAGCCCTAATGTTGGCAAAGAAAAGGCGATTAGGGAATGGAGTCCCTATTCAGGGGTTGAAGCCCTAATGTTGGCAAAAAAGACGACTAGGGAATTGAGGCCCTATGTCTAAAATCTCAACTCAGGGATTTGAGCCCTAATGTTGGCAAAAATGCGACTAGGGAATGAAGGCCCAATGTCTAAAAATCTCAACTCCGGGATTGGAGCCCTAATGTTGGCAAGGAAGGCGACTAGGGAATGGAGGCCCAATGTCTAAAAATCTTAACTCAGGGATTGGAGCCCTAATGTTGGTAAAAAAGGCAACTATGGAATGGAGGCGCTATGTCTAAAAATCTCAACTGAGCGATTTGAACCCTAATGTTGGCAAGAAAGGCAACTAGGTAATGGAGGCCCAATGTCTAAAATCTCAACTAAGGGATTGGAGCCCTAATGTTGGTAAAAAAAAGAGACTAAGGAATGGAGGCCCTATGTCTAAAATTCTCAACTTAGGGATTGGAGCCCTAATGTTGGCAAAAAAGGCGACTAAGGAATGGAGGCCCTATGTCTAAAATTCTAAACTCAGGGATTCGAGCCCTAATGTTGGCATAAAGGCGACTAGGGAATGGAGGCCCTATGTGTCTAAAAATTTGAACTCGGGGATTGGAACCCTGTTGTTGGCAAAAAAGGTGACTACGGAATGGAGGCTTTATGTCTAAAATCTCAACTCAGGGATTGGAGCCCTAATGTTGGCAAAAAAAACCGACTAGGGAATGGAGGCCCTATGTCTAAAATCTCAACTCAGGGATTGGAGCCTTAATGTTGGCAAAAAAGGAGACTAGGGAATGGAGGCCCTATGTCTATAATCTCAACTCAGGGATTGGATCCCTAATGTTGGAAAAAAGGCGACTAGAGAATGGAGGCCCTATGTCTAAAATTCTCAACTTAGGGATTGATGCCCTATTGTTTGCAAAAAAGGCGACTAGGGAATGGAGACCCTATGTCTAAAAATCTCAACTAAGGGATTGGAGCCCTAATGTTGGCAAGAAAGGCGACTAGGGAAAGGAGGCCCTATGTCTAAAATCTCAACTCAAAGATTGGAGCCCTAATGTTGGCAAAAAGGCGACTAGGGAATGGAGGCCCTATCTCTAGAAATCTCAACTCAAGGATTGGAGCCGTAATGTTGGCAAAAGGTGACTCGGGAATGGAGGCCCTGTGTTTAAAATCTCAACTCAAGGATTGGAGCCCTAATGTTAAAAAAAAGGCGACTAGGAAATGGAAGGCCTACGTCTAAAATTCTCAACTCATGGATTGGAGCCCTAATATCTGCAAAAAAAGCGACTAGGGAATGGAGGCTCTATGTCTAAAAATCTCAACTCAGGGATGGAAGCCCTAATGTTTGCCAAAAAGGCGATTAGGTAATGCAGGCCCTATGTCTAAAAATCTCAACTAAGGGCTTGGAGCCCTAATGTTGGCAAGAAAGGCAACTAGGGAATGGAGGCCCTATGTCTCAAATCTCAACTCAAGGATTATAGCCCTAATGTTGGCAAAAAGACGACTAGGGAATGGAGGCCCTATGTCTATAAATTTCAACTCAGGGATTGGAGTCCTAATTTTCGCAAAAGGCGACTAGGGAATGGAGGCCCTATGTCTAAAAATCTCCATTCAAGAATTGGAGCCCTAATGTCTAAGTTTCGTGTTATAGACCGAAAGGGATTCAAAGAAAACAAACAATGTAATGGAGAATGAGTTTAAAAAAAGAAGTGTCCCTTTTGGGGAAAGGAAAGAAGGACTTATCTGGAGTATATGCGGACTTCAATGAACATGACATGCCTTTTGGACTTGATGCCTGATCTATGTAAACGGTCCGACTCTCAGAAATTCATCATAACTTTTGCTTCAAAATTCGAGAAACCTTGCCAGGACTTTGTCGGCGTCGATGGCTGTGAGGATCCTCTTTTCAATCAGGGGCACCCTTTGCGAGTTTTCACGAGCTGACGTCGCATTTCTCCTCTTATACATCGGCTTATATTGCCCTTAGCGAGTTTTCACTAATAAGACTCTCTTTTTTCATTTCTCTGCTTACCATCGCCTTATAGTGCCCGTGTGGGTTTGCACCAATAAAACTCTCTCATTTCATTTCTCTCATTTTGTTTTATCAAATCCAAGTAACTGTATTCTTCGGTCATTGAACATTCTCACCGATTGATCGGAAGGACTTGAACAGGGTTTGGGTATAAAGGATTTGGACTGAATTAAAACTTTGGAACATTTAGGCTTGATCATCGCCGAACCATTATAACATCTGGGCAGTTTCACTTTTTGGAGGACTTTGGATTTGTTTTGGTGTGACTGAATCCCAGAGAGAGGCTGCCTACGTATCCTTTCGGAATCAAGTCGAACGTAGTTTAGGAAAACTTTGTTTTTGATTTTCTTTTGTTTTTCTGTTTGGTTTTGTTTTCTTTTTCTTTCTCTTGCTTTCTTCTTTATTTTTCATTTTGTTTCCTTTTTCCTCTTTTTTTTTGTCTTTTCATCCCCTTTTTGTATCTTTCTTTTCTTTCTTTTTTCATTTTTTTTTCATTTCATTTTTTTTTTCAATTTCAACTTTTTTTTCAATAACACTTTTAGGTTCCAAAGAGGCTAATCAAAGAAGAGTAACCGGCTCAAAGGGTTTGCAAAGGGTTGAAAATTTGGATACTAAGAAAGAAAGCCTTCTTCATCCTAACCAGAGAACATTTATGTTATATAGAAGATCCAACGTAGCACCTTTTGGCTGCATTTGCATTGACAATTGTTATAGGGATACTTCCTTCGATGTTTCCCAAGTACAACGCACTCTTTTGGCAGTACTCTTGTTGCAAGGTACAGACCTTTCCAATCTAGGACCAACTTTCCTTAAGATGTTCCAACTCTTTGTTTTATTTCCTTAAACTTATCTTCTTTGCATTTTGGCTCTTGACTCATTATTTTGAAGTCTGACATCATCTTAGGATCTGGGAATGAAGTCCGCAAGCATGTCATGTTATTAAAATCTGCATTTAACAGAACTGAAAAGAGAATAAGAAAAACGACAGGATTAAGAAAATAGACATTCTTGGATAATGAAATATTAGTTTCATTGATTTTTGATTTTTTTTTTAAATTTTCGAAGAGAGAAGGGTTTACATCGGAAAGTAAGACAATAGAGTAAAACATCCGGATCACACCCAGAGATAATTCAGACGCAAAAAGGATAACCATACTGGCTACCGAGACTCCCGTCTGATTGGGAACTTTCAGGCTTGGCCACCATTTTTTGGCTTTTCTTCTATCTCGGTAATGGCTGCAAAGGCCTTCAGTACCGGATAAAATTCCTCATCTTCACAAATCATTCCGACTATTGCCCGATATTGTGGGCATGCAACAAATTGTTGATCATATCAGGAGCTTCTTCATCCCGAAAAACAATTCTTTCTGCTTCAATCAAATCTTCGACTGCATTTTTGAGTGTCCAACGGTCCTCCGTACTATGTCCTACTACTCCAGAGTGGTATTCACATCTTGCATCAGCTCGGTGTGAGGGGGACTTAGAGTTTGGCCGGTTCAGGGCCGCTGGCTGCAATAGATTTAGCCTGATTAGCTTTTGGAACAAGCTTGAATACGATTCACAAATATGGGTGAACTGATTCTTTCTGAAAAGTTCTCTTGGTGAGGATTGTAATGGGGAGCATTTGGTTGGGGATTATATGGAGCTTGGTAAGGATGGACATTTTTAGGAGGTGGAGCTCAATTTTGTGGATAATGTTGTGACCGCGGGTAAGGTTGCGTGTTCATCACCGTATATGGAGGTGGTGCCATAGAATAAGCAGCATCTTGAAGGGGATAATAGTGTGGTGGGATGATAGGAGGCACATATGATTGGCTGAATGACATGCGGCCCCCCTCGAGATTGAAACCATCATAGCTTCCTCTTCACTCCCATTTCTGTTCATCAAACTCTTCGAACTATTCTGAGCAGACTGTGATGTGGCCTTAAAAGCAGCATGACTCAAGATTCGACCTATTTTTAAACCGTTGTCAACCATTTCCCCAATTTTGATAGCCTCATCGAACGACTTAACCAAAGCAGACATCATGTTCTGGAAGTTGTCAGCATCTTGGGCCTGCAGAAAGACCGTGACCATTTCAATTTTGTCCATTGGTGGCTTTACCCGAGAAGCTTACTCATGTCATTTGATGGTATATTCGTGGAAGGTTTTTGTTGTTTTCTTTTTCAAATTGGACAAAGAGGTACTGTCGGGAGCGATGTCCACTTTATATTGGAACTGACGGAACAAATATCTCGAGCCATATCATCCCACATGTGTCAATGGGTAATTTCTTGATCTGTATACCACTCAGAAGCGATTCCGGTAAGGCTTTCCCCAAAATAGGCCATTAGTAACTCCTCTTTTCCACCAACGCCTCTCAACTGGTTACAATATCATATCAGGTGAGCGACCGGGTCTCTGTACCCATCATACTTTTCAAAATTTGGCATCTTGAAATCAGCTGGCAAGTAGATATGGGGAAACATATAGAAGTCAGAGTACGAGACACTCTTTTGGTCACTCAGACCTTGCATGTTTGTCAGGCTTTGTTCCAGTCTCTTTATCTTCCGAGCCGTTTCCTCTTGCTCGGGATTTTTAACAACCTTTCCTTGCTCCACCGAGAGATCATATTGTGAAAGTTGAGTGAAGGAGTACGGTGTCACATATGTTATTTCTGGTTGAAGCTGTGGACCCGAAAAGATGAACCTTGGAGGCTGTGCCTTTGAAGCCGGTGTCTGAGGGCGAACCACAGAAGGCATGCCAGGATCATTGGAGGGCATTGGAGGGTGCCCGCATGGGGTGAGCTGGTTGGGCACATAGGCGTTGGTAACCTCACCTGACCTGGGAATCAACTCAAGGAACCCATGGATTGCATTTGGTGGTTCCCTACCATTAGATTAGGCGTCCCGCATTTCCAATATGCATAGATGCAATATCTTATTTTCTTCAGCAGATGCTGATTCTAGCTGCAGAATAGCTGATGCCGGGCTATCCTCAGGACCGATGATTGGTAGAATATGCAAATCTGCAAGTAGTGGTCCAAGCCACCAGCCCTTCCAGAATCTACTTCCACATAACAAGCAACAACAGTAGAATGGTTTAGAATGTTATCAATTACGGCAGCCGACAAACCTCACACGTACCACCACAAATCAAATGCATAACTCGATCACGCTGAATGAACGAATCACAGACCCCAACATGCCAAATTCAACTGTGGCTAATCAATTCCTTTCTTTCCAATTTATCCTTGATTGCTTTGGAATTAATACTAACTCTCTTCAACACATAACATAGTCCCTCTACACTCACCTCTAGTGACCTTGAATTACGAGACCATGCTGTCTCAAATCTCACGAATTATTTCACATTTCTCAAATGCTACACCATAAGGTAACACATTATAGAACATTCTGGGCACCTTCTCATAAGCTGCTACGGAGCTTGATTCTTAGTTGTACTTATAGGCTTGAAATCATTAGGTACCACACTTTATCTTTTCAGTTCCACTAGGACCATTGCTGAGAGCCACCCGCTCTGACTTGGTCCCAAATATAATTCCCTCCATAATTCTTACAACACACGAATACTCTCTCGGCAAAGCACCCGGCGAAATCACTTCCTCTGAAACCTGTATCTATACCAGGCATAAATCCTGAACTTTTTTCCAAGTCCGGACGTGAGCCAAGAAGGCTAACCATAGCACATCCTTAATAATTCCTCCGCTCAATTTACTACTTATGGTATTTTCTCGTAGCTGGATTAATCCATCAATATGCTAATAAGCAGAAATTACGCAAGCAGTTAATCATACAGCCCAATCATAAGCGGTAGGACTCTCCCACTTAGATTGAAGCTATCATTTCACCATTCTTGAGTTTTCCCGACCTTTTTACCTCTTATTAACTTAACCTCGCCCCACCAATTATCAAAATCTCTCAGGATCTTCCTGTAATTCCCCATCTTTCATATTCAAAGTCTTCATCCACATTCGCACGACCGATCCCTTTGTTGAACAACTAATATAATTCCTTGCAGAAGCTTTGCCAACCACACGACCGCTAATCTGCTCACGGGGAATAACCCACCTAGGGGAATCACCTCCCGACATATTCCCACGTCGCTGCACAAGGTAGATTCACTATGAAACCAATAGCCCATCCTGAGTCCGAGTTCACCTTCCAGTTGCACAAGTCCATTTGCCTCTCACGGACATCAATTAAATGCGCAGCAACATACTTCCAAATTCAGGGTTATGCTGCACCCTCCTCCATTTCAAGCAGCTCCTTTCCGCCATATCAATCTTCTGCCGCATAATAGCCCATACTTCACATCACACCCGCAGGCTACAATCACCAATCATTAAAATACTCAATTCAATCCAAACTCTCTTTAAGGCACGTAGTCATCCTACTACCAAGCCCATATGCAACCCTCGCCACTCTCCCACTTTGGCGAAACTCATCTCCTTAATCGGTCATTCGACTTTGCTTCTCATACTTGGCCTTCTAGAAATTTTAAACATCGCCTGGCACTTCCCACATGTCCTTCCTCATACTTTGCTGCTCAATTGTTGCCTCAAATAAAATCTATCTTCGTGGCACTTGAACACACCATTGGTACTAACTTTAAACCTTTCCAAAGGTCATCTTTATCGATCCGTCAATATTAGAAATTCTGATTCGATCTTAAACCACTGCACCATGCGATATCTGACAGTCATAACTCCAATACTAGTTCACAATATCCTGCCATAAAGGCGAATGGTAGCAGATTATAACGCCAACAACTTAGTACATTCAATCAGGACCACAACACCCTCTCATAAAAGAAAGCTCAACCACGCTTGCAAATACCAAGCCTCATTACTTCCACCAGCCCACACCTGACCATTCTTAGTCCGACTGCCTTTTCCCCTATCAAGAATAAAATACTGAATCCCTTGATTACACGCAGAGTAAACCTCCCTTCAATTCATTAACTGCCCCAACACGTGGGCAACCACCCTACCATCACAACAACACTGCAGAATAATCGCTCATAAGTATTATGGAAACTTGTGCCTAGCCTCAAGGCTCTTAGAAGTTTTGTTACTGAGCTGAAACAATAGAATATCCCTCCAAAGTGCGACTATAATAGTCCAATCAACTATACCGGGAAAATCATCCCGCACCACATTTATAGTGCCATTACAATCCTTCAATTTTCAATTTATAACAAGCGCTCGCCTAAGATTGAGTAGGAAGAAATCAAAGGCATAAGCCTCAAAGGAATCGAACCGCACGAAAAGGAAATCAAGAACGGAAGTACTCCTAACAGCCCTATAGCCTTGCGAGGATAAGTACAGACGTCTCCGTACCGATTCGCGAGACTCTGATAGACTTGCTCATGACTCGTGAGACCGATGGGAACCTAGTGCTCTGATACCATGTTGTCACGACCCAAAATCCACTAAGGGTCGTGGTGGCGCCGGTCACCTCTGTCAAGCTAGCCAACTAGATTATCAATTAATTCCCCTTTTTAATACTTTTGAAAATCTAAAGATTTTCCTTCCATTTTCATAAATAAAAGTTCACTACTTGAATTCATATTTAAATAATAACAATTAGTANCCCCGCAGCTCGAGTTATCCGCTTGGGTAAGCCAGGTCTAGAACAATAAATTCAGGGTTAAACATAGTATAACAAAGCCTCATGCCGGATCCCTAGTAGGAACGTTTGTTTCCATCATATGCATTTTACTTAAGGGACTCAACACAGGGGTTGGGTCCGTCTAGGACAGGTGTGCCCCAAATGAAAAAGACCATCCTTATGCATCTTACGTGCTACTTACGTATCTGTCTGTTCAGGCTTGCATGTTGACTGGCTTCTAGAATAGAGGAAGAAAATCACAAAAAAAAAAAGGAAAAAAAAAAGAAAATCAAGGAAAAAGAGTGAGAGGTAGGTATTTAGAATATTCTGAAACTCTGCCAAAATTCTTAAAAAAAAAAAGAAAGTCATTTCAAAATGAGCAAAAATTTTCAAGTGCCATGTTTTTCGTGTTCCGTCAAAATTGACCGAACTACTCAAGACTGATTCACACCGGATGTGAGATACGTAGGCAAACCTCATCGGTTTAGATCCCAATTTTCAAAAAATCCATAAACATTTTTGTTTAGTTCCTTCTTTAAAAATCTTTCCTTAGAAAATTCAAACAAAAAAAAAAGATAAAAATAGTTTTTAAACTCAAAAAAAAAAAATAGTTTCCTTCTTTCTATTGTCTTTCATACGGATAAAGAAAATTCAATAAAACTCAAAATTCAAAATATGAGTTTTCTTCATTTTGAAGTATTTTTTTTCAAAAAAAAAATCAGAAACAAAAATCCAAAAATTTTCTTCTCTTGTCTAGAAGTTTTTCTTTTGTAAAGTTCAATAAAAATTCTGAAAAAAAAATAGAAGTCCAAAAATATTTTCACTTTTCTTAAGAAGTGCTTTAGTAAATAAATAAATGCGCAGAAATCCAAAATATTCTTCTTAAAAGTCTCTCTTTAGAAAATTAAGAGGCAACAATCTAAAATCCAAAAAAAATATTTTTCTTTCTTCTTTAGAAAAAGAGAAAAAAATGAAAATTCAAGCAAAAAATATTTTCTTTTTACTTTTAAAAATCCCAAAGTTCCAATCAAAAGAAAAGGATTTTTTTTAGAAGTTTTTCTTTCAAGAATAAAATCAAAATTAAAATCGAAAATCCAAAAAGTGAAAAAAGAGTGCCAAAAAATAAAGAAAGAGTGAAAAAAAGTGACAAACAAAAAGAGAAAAAAAGAGTGCCAAAAAATAAAAGAGCGGCAAAAATAAAATAAAAATCAAGAGTGATTAGAAAGAAACAAAAATGAAGAAAAGAGGTCCATACTGAAAAGTTAGTTAAGGCCGGGATAAAACATGCAGCCGTTCAAACACATGGTAGAAGCGTTTAACTGTTAGGTGCATTGCATCCCAACGTGCGATTTCCTATATGTTAAATGTTTCAAAACTAACAAGGTTGTTGGATGTGCAAATTAGCCAGGTTTTGGTGGTTGGTTTTGTTGGTAATCGAGCCTCCCCTCCTTCACAAAATCCAAAGGCCCAGATGGCCTCCGTAAGCAACCTACCAAACATCGGTTCTGAGGATAGCCCGACATCGGCTATTCTACAGCTAGAATCAGCAGTTGTTGAAGAGAATAAATTGTGGCGTCTCCGCATATGGGAAATATGGGACACTTGGTCTAATGGTAGAGAACCATCAAGTGCAATCCACGGTTTCCCTGAGTTGACCCCCAGGTCAAGTGAGGTTACCAATGCCCTTGTGCCCAACCCACTTATCCCATGCAGGCACCCTCCAATGCCCTCCAATGATCCTGGCATGCCTTCTGTGGTTCGCCCCCAGGCACCGGCTTCAAGGGCACCGCCTCCTATGTTCACATTTCAAGTTCCACATCTTCAACCAGAAATAACATATGTGACCCCATACACTATTATCCCTTTCAAGATGCTACTTATGCCGTGGCACCGCCTCCCTGTGTGGTGATGAGCGTGCAATCTTACACCTAGCTACAATATTATACACAAAACTGAGCTCCACCTCTCAGAAATTCCAATCATTACCAAGCTCCATATAATCCCCAATCAAATGTTCCCCAGTACAATCCTTTCCCCAGAGAGCCTTTCAAAAGGAATCAGTTCACCCGCATTGGTGAATTATACTCGGGCTTGTTCCAAAAGCTAATCAGGCAAGATCTATTGCAGTTAGTGGACCCGTACCAGCCGAACCCCAAGTCCCCCTCGCACTGGGCTGATGCTATATGTGAAAACCACTCTGGAGCAGTAGGACACAGTACAGAGGACTATTGGAAACTCAAAAGGGCAGTTGAGGATTTGATTGAAGATGAAAGAATCATTTTTTGGGATGAAGAAGCTCCTGATGTGATGAACAATCTGTTGCCTACCCACAACATCGGGCCAATAGTTGGAATGATTTATGAAGTTGAGGAATATGATTCGGCACTGAAGGCCATTGCAGTCATTGCCGAGATAGAAGAAAAGCTAAAAAAATGATCGCCAAGCATGAAAGTTCCCCAAAAGACGGGAGCCTCGATAGCCAGTCTTGCTATCCTTTCTGCGTCCGGATTATCTCAGGGTGTGATCCAGACGTTTTAGTTTATTTTCTTACTTTCCGATGTAAACCCTTCTATCTTCAAAACTAAACAAAAAAAAAAGAAAAAAAATAAAAAAAATAAAAATCAAATGAAATTAATATTTCATCGTCCAGGAATGTCTCTTTTCTTAATCTTGTCATTTCTTATTCTTTTTTTCAGTTCTGTTAAATGCAGATTTCAATAACATGACATGCTTGCGGATTTCATGCCTAGATCCCAAAACTCTGTCAGACTTCGAAATAATGAATCAAGAGTCGAAATGCAAAGATAATGAGTTTGAGGAAATAAAACAACGAGTTTGGACAACTGAAGAAAAAATTGGTTCTAGAATTGGAAAAGGGCCATACATTACAATAAGAGTACTGCCAAAAGAGTGCATTTTACTTGGGAAACATTGAAGGAAATGTCCCTGAATAACTGTCAATGCAAATGCAGTCAAAAGGTACTATGTTGGATCCTCCATATAGTTCTAATATTCTCCAGTTGGGATGACGAAGGCTTTCATTCTCGCTACCCAAATACTATCAAACCTTTGCAAACCCATTTGAGCTTGTTACCTTTCTTTGATTACCCTCTTTGAAACCTGAGAGTGTTAGTGAAAAAAAATTGGTTGAAAAATGAAAAAAAAAAAAGAAAAAAAAGAGAAAAGAAAGAGAAGTGGAAAAGGAAGAGAAAAAGAAAGAGAAAAATAACAAAACAAAACGAAAAAAATAGAAAAAAACAAAAACAAAAGAAAACCAAAAACAAAAGATGTGACGACCCAAAGGGTCATCACCTGTTTCCTCATTCGTTTCGTGCTTCCGAGGCCTTGAAAACCTCATTTTTTTACTTGCCTCGATTTGCGTGGGCAGTCCGGGCGCGTAGTCGGAAAGCTTTTATGTTGAAATATGTGAATTCTATGAAAAATTTGAAAAATTTTGATATTAATATGATTAAAGATGACTTTGGTCAACATTTTGGGTAAACGGACTCGGACTCGAGATTGGACGGTCCCGGAGGTCTAGAGCCCGAGGAAAGAAATTTTCTGTTAAATTGTTTTTTTGAAATTATTAAGGAAAATGGAAATGGAAATTGATTAAAAGGCTATGGTATCGGGCTTGTATTTTGGTTCCGACGCCTGGTACAAGTCTTTAATATGTGTTAAGCGCTTTCTGTAAGGTTTGGTCGAAATCGGACGTCATTTGACGTGTTTCAGACCTAAATATCTAAAGTTGGAAGTTTATGAAGTTTGAAATGAAAATGATGATTTTGGGGCTTGATTAAATGATTTTGATATTATTTTGGCGATTTGATCGCACGAATAAGTCCGTAGGATATTTTAGAGGTTGTATACATGTTTGGTTTGGAGCCCCGAGGGCTCGGGTGACTTTTGGATAAGTGTCGAGTTGCATTTTGAACTTTGAGAAAAATAGTTGCAGGTCAGGTCTGGTGGCATCACTTTTGCGATGGAATTCTCGCAAATGCGAGACTTGCAAATGCGAATTCCCCATCACAAATGCGAAGAAGGGAAATTTGGGCCAGATCGCAAATGCGATCGATCTTTCGCAAATGCGAAGAGTGGGAAAATGGGTCGGAGTCGCAAATGCGATGCCCATGCCCACAAATGCGAGAGTGCCAAGATCGCAAATGCGGTCAATACTTCGCAAATGCGAAGTCTACCCTTAGGCCCAGTGTTCGCAAATGCGAATTGAAATCTCCCAATTCCCAGCCCTGTTTTGTTTGCAAATGCAAACCTATGTTCGCATTTCCCATATCCGCAGCCCAGCAAATTTTACACTTAGTCAAATTTTCACCACTTTTCACTGTTCTTTCAAAACCCAAACACCATAGGCAATTTTTCAAGAGCAAACTTCATCCCAAATCATTTGTAAATTGATTTTTACTCAATTCTTTCAATCTTTAACATCATTAAACATGTTTTCCACTTGAAAACAAGGATTTTCATGGTAAAATTGGGGTTTTTGGGTAGAACCTAGGTTTTTCCATAAATTGGGGAGTTGGACCTCGATTTGGGGTCCGGTATAAAAACAAATTACATATTTGAATGCGTGGGGGAATGAGTAACCGGATTTTTGTTCGAATCTCGAGTTTTGACCACATGGGCCCGGGGGCGATTTTGGAATTTTTGGAAAAAACTTGGGAAATTCATTCTTATGCATTCAAATTGATTCATATAGTGTTTATTAAAGTAATTCAGCAATTTGTGATTATATTCGAGCGAATTGGAGGTGGAACCGCGAGGTAAAGCGATAGTTGAGGATTAAGTGGATTTCAAGGCTTTGAGGTAAGTGTTTGGTTTAACCTTAGCTTGAGGGAATATGAGTTGAGTCTTGTTGCTAATTGCTATGTGATTGAGTACAATGTATAGGCATGGTGACGAGTATATATACATTGGTGTGTAGCATGACTGTGAGTCCTTATAATGTGATTATCATGAATTGGTTGTGAGTTTCATGCTTATTAGAGGATTCCTATATGTTGTGAATAACATGTGAACATGTTATGATCATTTGGGTTCTAGGAGCATTGGCTCTAATTGTGATACGAATATTGAAGGTATATGACATGACTTGGTTCTTTGGAGCATTGGCTCAGAATGGTAGAGTGAGTTATAAGATAAGAAAAGTAAGAAAGAGAAAGGTTTGTTAATTATTCCCTTGTCGGGACATTTGGTTGAGCTTGTTAGTTCTTTCCCTTGCCGAGATTTTTGTCAAATATTTGCTTATTCTTATGTCCCTTAATTTGTGACTGTTGTTTGGGGGATTTAGACTTTTAAATGATATTGAGGATCGGGTTGCGCACCGTAACAATGATATTGAGGATCAGGTTGTACGCTGCAATAATAATATGTGAGGATTGGGTTGTGTGCCGCAACAATGATACATGATAAATGATATGGGTCGGGTTGCATGCCGCAATAGTGGTATTTGTGGAGCGGGTTGCATGCCTGAATAGTGGTATTTATGGAGTGGGTTGCACGCCGCAATAATAGTAATTATGGACCAGGTTGCACGCCGCAACAATAGTAATTGTGGACCAGGTTGCACGCTGTAACAATAGTAATTATGGACCAGGTTGCACGCCGCAACAATTAGTGATGCCATGAGTTTACCTTAAGTATTGTTTCCTTGTTCATTGTGAATCTAAGCTGCTTTAGTTTGTTACTCGGGATTACTGTTACTATTGTTATCTCCACATAGCATGTTTCCCCCTCCCATATTGTTAGTTGTTCGGCATTTCGTTTCCGTTGTATATTTATGACTGCACAAGTTTATGTGGTGTCCGGTCTAGCCTCGTCACTACTTCGCCGGGATTAGGCTAGACACTTACCAACACATGGGTTCGGTTGTGCTGATGCTACAATTCTGTGCATTTTTGCATAGGTCCAGGTTTTGAGGAGCAGCAGCAGCATTAGCGCGGGAGCAAGCTTTCATTATCACGAGACCGAGGTAGCCTTGCAGGAGTCCGCATGCCCGACATCTCTTCCTTATGTTCTCTTTTAGACTGTTGCCTCCTTGTTTTCGAGACAAATAACTTATATGTTTCTTTCAGCCCTTTGTATTTAGTAAATTCTTAGTAGTTCGTGAGTAATGTGACACTAAATCTTGTGTAGAGGCTATTATTGATTGTTCCACGTTTTGATTCGTATTTATAAATCAGACTTCCGCTATTGTTCTTATTAAATTTCATGTCCTATATTGATGCTATAAACTGTTAAAATAAATTTTTTAGTAATGGAAAGGTAATTGAGTATGCTTGCCTAGCTACCACGAGTAGACGCCATCACGATCCCGATGGTGGGAAAATCCAGGTCGTGACAATCCTTGAACTACATCTGACTTGATTCCGAAAGGATACATAGGCAACCTCTCTCTAGGGTTCAGTCACACCAAAACAAAAATCCTAATACCCCCAGATAAGTCCTTTTCTTCCCCCGAAAGGGACGCTTCTATTTAAATTCATCCTCTTGCTCTTTGTTTACCTTTTCCTTGAATTCCTTTTGGCCTAACTCTGCTTCTGAAACTATTATAAAGAAAATGTGGCAGGACTAGTTTTTACAGGGCTCTGCCTAATGAAAGCTAAAAGAAAGTACCCAGCCTCAGCGGGCGCGTCAAGGTAATCCCGACTGGCCGTGATTATTGATGCTTTCAAAGCGAAGACATGGGAAAGGAAAGAAAGTCAAAGACTAAACTCCTAAGAGCAAAATAAATTGAAAAGGCCCGAGCCCACGCGGGAAAGTTATCATGAAATCCGAAAAGTTAAGTCCTTTCAGTTTGGAAAGAGATTCACCCTCAAAACCAGCAAGCAACAAAGTTCTTAACGAAAATTGGGTCGGGATCAAGCAATTGAGGTGATCAAGCCCACAAAACCAACCACCGTCTCAAACTAACAAATTGTTTTTTGTTAAAAAGTTAAAACAAGTGTAATTCAAAGCAACCATGCAAGAAGCAGGTGCAACCCAAAGAGGAAAAGAAAAGCGCAAGCGTTGAAACAATTTTGCAGCAGGAACCGACCAAAAAGGGAAGTTTCCCCAAATTCTTTCATGCGTTTTACTAAATAAAAAGAAAAAAGAAAGAAAGAAAGAAGAAGAAGCGAAAAGAAAAATCCCCAAAAATCATGGTAGCATAGGGCCCCATTCCCTAGATATCCCGGCATAACCAGTGGACCTTCTTGGCATAATCCAAGGACCCTTTTTCTTTACATCGGCATAACCCATGGACCTCCTTGGAATAACCCAAGGACCTTTTCTTTTATCCAGGCATAACCCGTGGACCACCCTGGCATAACCCAAGGACCTTTTTCTTTATCTTGGCATAAACCGTGGACCTCCCTGGCATAACCCAAGGACCTTTTTCTTTTATCCCGGCATAACCCGTGGACCTCCCTGGCATAACCCAAGGACCTTTTTCTTTTATCCCGGCATAACCCGTGGACCTCCCTGGCATAACCCAAGGACCTTTTTCTTTAGCCCGGCATAACCCATGGACTTCCCTGGCATAACCCAATGACCATTTTCTTTATCCCGGCATAAATCGTGGACCTCCCTGCATAGCCCAAGAACCTTTTTCTTTTATCCCGGCATAACCCGTGGACCTCCCTGGCATAACCCAAGGACCTTTTTCTTTTATCCCGGCATAACCCGTGGACCTCCCTGGCATAACCCAAGGAACTTTTTCTTTATCCCGGCATAAACCGTGGACCTCCCTGGCATAACCCAAGGACCTTCTTCTTTTATCCCGGCATAACCCGTGGACCTACCTGGCATAGTATAAATCGTGGACTTCCCTTGCATAACCCAAGGACCTTTTTCTTTTATCCCAGCATAACCCTGGACCTCCCTGGCATAACCTAAGAACATTTTTTCTTTTTGTCCCGGCAAAACCCGTGGACTTCCCTGGAATAACCCATGGACCTTTTATTTTTTTCCGGCATAACCCGTTGACCTCCCTGGCATAACCCAAGGGCCTTTTTCTTTTATCCTGGTATAACCCGCGGACCTGCCCGGCATAACCCAAGGACCTTTTTATTTTCTGGCATAACTCGTCCATTTCCTAACATAACCTATCTTCATTCCCAAGGATACACAATCCTAATTTTATCGCTTAGTTATGTGTCACAACTAACTCACAAAATTTTCCTAGTGAAAACTGGGGAAGAAAAATTTCATTTGTTTGTTTTGGTGTCTTAAGCAAGTTTGACCTCGAGGCACAGGGTACTAGACGACCGATGGAATGAGTCTTAATCCAGAATAAAGAAAAGAAGAAAAGAACAAAAAGAAATAAATTCAAATGTTGAAGCAAACAAAGGTGCAGATGGCTCAGAACGTGATTGAAGTCACAAGCTTTGCCTGTTCCGTTTAGACACAATGCTGAAGAAAGAAACAAACACCCACAACGTGCGAGCATCAAGATTCAGATCGGAGTCCACAACAAAATCAGCTAAGACTCAAGATCAAGTTTCAAGAGATTTATAAATAGGAATCTTGTAACTCATAGTTGATAGGCATACCTAGCTTAGCTTTGATTTTTCTTTTGGTATAATAAGGAGGTCAGCAAGTAGTAGTAGCAGTAACAACAGTGAAATCACAGCTCCTGATAGTCCCAGCTACCAAACCTTCCAGAACTACACTGACCTGATTCCTTTTCAGCCAAGGATATGTAGGCAACCTCTGAAGCAGGGTTCGGTCAGATGTTTTTCAAAAATGCTTCTCATGGAATGCTAGGCAGGCAAAAATCTCTCATAATTGCTCATTTGTCTTCTCTCGAAAACTCTTCGTGTCTCCGAGCAAAGAGGGGCAGTTGAGAGTACGTGATTTTTGCCTCGTTTGAATTATTCCTATAGAGTCCATAAAATTAAGATTTTTCCTTTAATTACTTGATTTTTAAGATTTAATTACGTAATTTTGTATGTATTCTTATTTGTGTGTGCATTATAATTCATAAAAAATATAAAAAATATTGAATAAGCATTTAGGATTTAATTTTACATATTTTTAGATTAATTAGTGATTAAACTTTCAAAAAAATACGAAAAAGTCATAAAGAAACTATGATTTGTTTTGTTTGGCTTTAATCTTAGTTTTAGGTTTGTTAATTTCTTTTAAATTGATATTAGACTAATCATAGCTTAATTAGGTGGTTTGAATTAATTGTGAGGTTTTAATTTTAGTTTTACGATTAAAAACAAAAAGAAAGAGAAAAAGAGAAGAATAAATAAAAGATTTGAATTAAAAAGAGAGAGAAAAAAAGAGCAAAATCAGGCCAACTATTTTTGGGCCAATTCTTAAATAATAAATCTCCAGCCCAAGCTAAATCCCACAAAACCCGGATTCAATCCAGCCCAAATCCATAGCCAACACGGTCCAAACCCCCTTGCCTACGAAACAACGTCGTTTAGGATAGATTAAATCTAAGATGTCTAGGTTATTTTGATCCAAAGGTTTGTAACTAGGGTAAGTTTGATATATATATGTCTGAACTACCCCCTACCCCCTAAACCATTATTCTCTCACCCCCATTACAGACCACCATCCCCCACCGTTTAACGCCCTAGATCGCCGCCGAAAATCGCCTCACGGCGGCGGCCAGTTACCAAACAACTCCCAAATTACACCATAACACCCCCTCGTCATCCTCATCACAAATCTGACCTTCATTTCCCCCAAATCCCCATCAAAGTGGTCGAATACTCCAAACACTAGGCACCACCTCCGTCGCACACGGCGGCGCCGCCTCCAAACCACCCCAAATCAATACCCTAGGACCCCCTCTGCCTCCCTCATGATAAATCTTATACTCGTTCCCCTCAAACATCCCTGAAACCTCTCTAATCTCGAATTTAGTTTAACCCTAAAATCCAAATTTTCCAGTTGAAGTGTTCTTCAAGGTTTTGGTTTTGTTATGAGGTTATCTATGTGTTTTTGGTTAAAAGCACATGAATAGCCTTAGATTTGAATCATGACATGACATATTGAAGATTCTCACTTATTTCTGTCCGGATATTTCATTAGGTATTTCCTCTATCTGGTTTTCTTTAGTTTATTCCTCCATCTCTTCTCTTATTCTATTGATTGTTTGATCCGTTTGTGTTCATTCAAGGAGTTAATCTGTTTTGAACTAATTTAGGGTCTTCTTTAGAATTGATTAATTGTCTTCATGTTAACTGATTTAGAATTCTTAGGGTTTTGATTGATTTTTGTTGATTCTGTTTTTGTTTTAGTTTAATTTTTGTTCTTTTTTTTTTAAGTTTGATTTTGTGTTTGGTTTCGATTAAATAATCCATGATTGCTACTAGTAGCTTTCAACTCTGATTCTTTTAGTTAATTCAAGATTAAAATAGGTTGGTTTGATTTTGTTAATTAAAGAGTTGTTTGGTTATAGCTGAATAGGCTAGATTTTTGTTTAACCAGGTCACTTCTTGACCAGATTATCAGGGTAAAAGGGGCTGGTTTAGTTTGGTAATTTTAGAATAAATAAAAGGGTAGTTTAGATTTTTTGGGCAAGAGAATCTTATAGTAACTGAAATTGGAAACCCCTAGAACCTTCTAGCTTGGGCAACATGCCAATAAATAACGGACTAATTAGCTAAAAATTTAAAAATAAAAGAAGGACTTATATGTAAATAAAAATCTGAAGATTGCCCTAAGTTTTGCCTATAAAAAGGCATGACCATTGCCTTGTTTAACAAGTTTTTGAAATTTGAAAACTCCACACAAATTTCTAGAAAGTCTGGAGATCCAACAGTTTGAAATTCAAAAAATTCAAATCCTATAGCTTATAGAAATCTAAAAACTTTAGAATTCAGATCCAAAACTACTGAAAAATCAAAAAAACAATTCTGGTAGGAATAGATAGCTTAGATACCAAAACATTAGACCCTTGAAAACCCAAAATTCTGAAAATCAAACAATAAATAGTATAAAACTTCCTCTAGATCTACTGTTTCGATTGAAGTATTTCATCCAGGCCTATTTTTCAACTTCAGCTGGTGTACTTGGTTACTAGAAGTCATTTTGAAGCCTGCTCCATCCGTCCTTTATTTCATGCGTTTTGATTTGGAGTTGCTGTATTTTTTTGCTGAGTTTGCACTTGTTTGTGCTGCTATTTGGCAGACGTTCGACCTTCTTATTTTGGTTCTAATTTCCAGGTACAATTTCTAGTCTCAAATAATACTTAAAGGTTGAATCCAAATGTATGTTCCAATATGGAGATACAGACTAAAATGTTAAATGTTGCAATATAGGAATTTTCTTCCTCCTATTTTGCTTTGATTTGGTTGTCTAGCATGTTTATATATAACTGTAATCTGTTCATCATTTGTTAATTCAAACCACTGTACTTAGTTAGTATTTGAAAGTCATATGAACTAAATTTTCGAAGGGCTGTATAATTGGACAGTTTAATAGACACATTCAACATTTAAATTCATGCTAATTTGGCAAGTTTTAGTAATTGCTTCCAGTTTTTCGCCCTTGGTGTTAAATGAAGTTTAACTCATGTTAATATCCAAGTGTTGTTTCTTCAGTAGATGAGTGAAGGAGTATGAGTGTTAAAGTAAAAAAAAAGCCAGCGTGCAACTTGATTTGTTTAGGCGTAACAGTATGTACACTCACAACAATGTGAAATCAAGCATATCTTGTAGTTTAAAGGCATCTTTTGTTCATTTCTAGGTTCAGTCCAGGAATAAAAATTGTTAACATGTATTGAGTGAAATTAATTGGCTGTTTGAAATTTTCAGAATGAGTATGTTAGGTTATCAATATACGCATTAGTTGAATATGTATGTGAGAATTGGATTTAAGGTCAGCAGGTTTTGATTAGAATGAGTCTCAAACCATTCATCTGTTCACAAATTGCTAAGTCCGGTTGTGATTTTAAAATCAGTATTTTGAGATCCAAATGAAATTCAGTACTGGATTTGGGCTAGTTTATGAGCCAAACCTAATAGCCTTTGTTTAAATAGGATTTGGGCGTAAAATTTGTTGGTACAAGGCCCAACGTTAAGGCAGCTTCTAATAAACTGACTATAACTTCCTTCTGTCTTGACTAATTTCAAAGCCAAAAACAGCTGAAGGTTTGAATGCATATTAGGGCCATGAGCTTAATCTCATGATTGAAGCTTTGGGCCGTCAATTTAGATGGCAGATGTGAATTAAGGAATTTTCAACAATAGAAATTTTCTTGTATAAATTTGGACCTGATCTTGAGGCCCGAACCTTTTATTGCTTTCAACAATGATTAATTCATAGATTTTTAGAGACAACCCTAAATAGAGACCTATAGTCTCTTTAGGATGGCCTTTAAAATAAAATGAGTTGCGTCGCGTCGAATAAAATTACAAATTGCGTGGCCCTCTTTAATTACTCATAAAAATATTTAGAATTCGGGACAGACCATTTAGCGAATTTTCATGGCCTCCCGCAAAGTTAACACGTTAATCACTATAGGCGTGTTCTTTAATAATTTTACCTTCCTAAATTCGGATGTGCATTTTATGCGACCCAAATCCAAATCCCAAAACGTTAAATAAAATGTGTCGACGATCCGGGTGTATTTCATGTGAAGTGATCCAAAAACATGCTTTAAACGACATTCAATTTCATAAAAAATTTATTAATTAAAATCGGTAAATAATTTAAAATTATACTATAGGATGACATGTATTAAAATCAGATTTTTAGACATTTATAATAGTTTAAGCGACCGTGCGAGAACCACAGGATCTGGGGGTGCCTAACACCTTCCCTCGGGTCAACAAAATTCCTTATTCAGAATTTTTAGTTCGCAGACTCCATTCGGGAAGTCGAAATTTCCTTGATTTGGGATTCAAGATAAACCGGTGACTTGGGACACCAAAAACCGAACCTATCCCAAGTGGCGACTCTCAATTGAATAAATAATACCCATTTCGAATAATGTCACTTTAAATGGAAAAACTCCCTTATACACTATCTTTCGGGGTAGGTGTGTAAAAAAGGAGGTGTGACACATAGCAGTTAAATGCTTCTACTATGTGTTTGAACGGTTGCATGTTTCATCCCGGCCTTAACAAACTTTTTCAGTATGGACCTCTTTTCTTCATCATTGTTTCTCTCTAATCACTCTTGATTTTTCATCTATTTTTTGCTGCTCTTTTATTTTTTGGCCCTCTCTTTTTCTCTTTGTTTGTCACACTTTATTTCTTGTCGCACTTTTTTCACTATTTTTCTTGTTCTCTATTTCACTCAATTTTATTTCACTTTTTTTTTTCAAGTTTTAGTTTTTCACTCAATTTATTTTAGCTACGATCGAATCCGATGGGGATTGGCTACGTATCATGACCTCGCATGGATCAGATCTTGCGTAATTCGGTAAGATTGGGAATAGAGTACATAAACTAACTTTTTTTTTGATTTTTTTTGAAAGAAATACTTTAAAACAAGAAAGGAAATATTTTTTTTTTATTTTTTTAGATTTTGAGTTTTTTTTTTTTTCGAAAAAAAGACTTTTAAGGAAGGAAGAAAGTATTTTTGAATTTTTTATTTTGATTTTTTTTTTGAAATTTTTGAAAAAAGGCTTCTAGAGAAGCAAGAAAATATTATTATATATTTTTTTTGAATGAAAGACTTCAAAAAGAATTCCTTTTCCTTTGATTTGTACTTTGGGAACTTCAAAAGTAAAAGAAAAATATTTTTGCTTGGATTTTCATTTGTTTTCTCTTTTTCTAAAGAAGAAAAAAAAATATTTTTCAGGATTTTGGAAGTTGCCTCTTAATTTTTGAAAGAGGTACTTTTTCAGAAAAATGTTTTGAATTTCTGAGCTTTTTATTTATTTACAAAAGCACTTCTAAAGAAAAACGAAAATATTCTTGGACATCAATTTTTTTTTCAATTTTTTTTTGTTGACATTTATGAAAGAAATACTTTTAAAGAAAGAAAAGAATATTTCCCCTTTTAGTTTGATTCTTTTTTTTGAGAAAATACTTCAAAATAAAGGAAACCCGTATTTCAAATTTTTATTCGGTTTGATTTTTCTTTTTATTTCTTTTTCCATTTGAAGAAAGAAGGAACTAATTTTGAATTTAAAAAACTTCTTTTTTAAAATTAATTTTCTAAGGAAGGATTTCTAAAGAAGGAACTAAAAGAAAAATATTTTTTGGAATTTTTTGAAAATTGGGGCCGGAACCGATGAGGTTTGCCTACGTATCTCACATCCGGTGAGAATCAGACCCACGTAGTTCGGTCAAATTTGACAAAATAAAAATAGAGAAAGGACATGATACTTTTGAAACCAAATTCTTTTTTCTTGTCTTTTTTTTCAAAAAAAAAAAAAAATTCGGCCGAGTTTCAACATATTTTAGGTACTAGGTTTTTTCAAAGGCGGATAATTAATTCTCTCATACCTCAATTTTATTTTTCCCAATTCCTTCCCTATTCTAGCAACTGGTCAACATGTAAATCGAAGCAAGTAATTGCACAAGTAGCACATAAAATATGCATCAAGTTGATCTTTGATTCTGGGGTCCACCTGTCCTAGATGGACCCAACCCCTGTTTTGAGTCCCCAAAGTCAAATGCACATGATGCAAGCAAATGTTCCTACTAGGGATTTGGCATGAGGCTGAGTTATTCTAAGTTTAAAACCTGGGTATACTGCTCTATACTTGTGTACCCGAGCGGACAACTCGAGTCGACGAAAGGGCTACATACCGGGAACCAAAAGGCCATCCGGCTTTGTCACTTGTTCGAGCCTCTTTCTTATTTAAGGTATGAAACTAACAGAAAGAGGAGTCACGCCAGCGTGCACATCCATGAATAAGGGAAGAGAATGGTTTCATAGCAGTTCATATACAGTTCAAATAATATCAAAGCGGTAAAAGTGACATTTAGCACATTAGGCCCAAACATGTAAAAATTAGATAATAAATGAAGCTAACTATAATAGTTATTATAAGATCAAATTCTTAAACCCTGAAAAAAAGTTCTAGGTTATTTTCCCCAGCAAAGTCGCCAGAGCTATCACGCCACCTTTTTACACACCCGAGGGTATATAGGGGAGTTTTTTCACTTTATGTGATATTATTCGAAATGAGATTATTTATTCAATTCAGAGTTGTCACTTTGGATAATTTATTTGGTGTCCCAAGTTACCGGTTTATTTTAGATCCCACATCCAGAAAATTTTGACTTTCCTTTTGAAGTCTTCATACCAGAAATTCTGAATAAGAAATTCTTTAAACCGAGTGAAGGTGTTAGGCACTCCCGGATTCTATGGTTCTAGCACGGTCACTTAAACTTTCATAATTGGCCTATTATCTGATTTTAATACACGTTTAGCCTATGGTTCAATTTTAACTTTATAACCACTTTTAATTATTTTTTAAGGAAAAATTGTAACGTCATTTGAACTACATTTTGAACCACGTCACATAAATGTACCCGCGGCTCTCGACATATTTCATCTAACATTGTTGAGATTTAGATTTAGGTCACATAAATGCACACCCGAGTTTAGGAAGGTAAATTATTAAAACAACGTGCCTAAATCAACTACGTATTTTCAATTTTGCAAAGGGCCATGGAAAGTTTACTAATGGCACACCTCGATTTTAGGGTTATTATTTGAGCAATCAAATTCCAAACCCTAACCTGATTCTCGTTGACTACATTTTGAGAAAAATACACAACACTGCTCACTAACATGAAAACATTAAACTACTTTACAAGTGGCGAGAGAAACAAAATATTAGTCAAGATGCCAAGAAAACTTGCCTCTGTATCATTTACCAACTCAGTAGCTATGTTAGCACAACCTATAATTAACATACATCTATACTCACGTTACATGTGTTTATAAATCATCTTTCTGAAGTAATTCGAGTACTAATGTATGGATCATGGTTTGATGTGGAAGTACAAGAACTATGTAATTAATGTGTTTGGTAAGGTATACATAAAAATGTTAATTAAAGCGTGTGAACCTTCAAAAATGAGAACCTGGGAACATGGAACGTCTTTCCTGTTTTAGAAATATTGAAATATATTACAAGGGCGATAGAATTCCAAATCAAATGATACGTAGCTCTTCATGCTTATGATTCTTGTAACTCATAAATTAGACAATCCACTGCTCAACTCGAAAACAAAAGGCAGAAGATGAAAAAGAAACTCCAACCTTCTCGCAATACTCCAAACTATAACTGTTGGAAAGCATCTCGTCATACCATGCACCAAACTTTGATGATAGAATATACAGGTTGAATGCTAATTAAGCACATGAGATCAATTATAACACTAGCCATAGTATGGATTTTTTGAAACTGCTTAAAGCCCATGTAACTAATGGATCCATATGACAACAGTAGAGATGCCACCCATCAATTGCAAAACAAAACAGATTAATTAAATACCCCTTCAATATTTATAACAAAAGGCAGCTAAACATCAACTACAACTCCATAACAAAACAAATATAAGATAGTTCATAGAAGACGTACCTAATGGTACAAAGATTAAATCTGGAAAGCAAAGGGGAGCCAAATAAGGGCAACGACAGCAGCGGGTAGAAGCTTAGCAAATTCCAGCAGAAGTAGCCGATTTTGAATTCAGTTTTCAACTTTAAAAGAATTAGGAAATCGCATAGAAAATTCCTTGAACCCAACACAGTAGCCTTGATATCCCAATAACTTGAGAAACCATATAACTACCTCATTCAAACACTATTGCTCCTTTCTTTTCGAAAAGGGCTGCACGATTTTGGTTGTAGAAGGGAAATGGTCTCACTACTATGGAAAATTGGGGATGGAAGGTGATAACTCAGTTCGTTTGTTGCTGAAGAAGAGAGGAGTTAGAGGTTATGCTCAGTCTCCTTCAAGATGAGAGAGTCGTCGTTTTTCTTTCTTCTAAAGAGGGGAAATTCTCCTTCTCTTGTGTATGGATCTGGTTCTTTGTAGCCCAGAAGAAAGGGGAAGCTGCGCTAGGTCAGGGAAATCTGATAAAAATGTGTCCCTTTTTTCTATGTAGGGATTAGGTACTATTATATAGGAGTAGGGATTAGGTTAGAGGTATGGGCTAAGAATTATGGGCTAGGTAGTAAAATTTGGGCCTAATTAGGGTACAAGAACTAGCTCAATATCTAATTAAATCTTTTCTTCAAATCCTTTTTCTTATCTTTTTTTTCCATTTTCTTTAATTAAAAATCCTAAAATTAAAATCCTAGATTATCTAAAAATGTGAAATTAAACTAATTAACTAATTACAAAAATTATAAAAGCTACTTAATCCTAAATTAAAAGATAAAAAAACCAAAAAAAGGAAGATGTGTAAAATTAAGCATTTTTTGTGATTTTAATTTTTTTTTATAAAACAAGCAACTACCGATTGATCTTAACAATGTCAAAATAAAGCCTTAATGTCGTGTGCGATATTTTTGATATTTTTCATGACTTAAACAAAACTTATACATGCACAAAATGCATAAATTTCTACAAAAAATCCTAAAATGGCAAATAATTTACAAAATATCTATTTTCTCGGGATTTTATAGAAGTATTTCCTAAAGGGCAAAAATAACGTGCAAAATTCACGGGCAAAAACTCTCAACTCAGGGATTGGAGCCCTAATGTTAGCAAAAAGAAGACTAGGGAGTGGAGACCCTATGTCTAAAATCTCAACTCAGGGATTGGATCCCTAATGTTGACAAAAAGGAGACTAGGGAATGGAGACCCTATGTCTAAAAATCTGAACTTAGGAATTGGAGCCCTAATGTTGGAAAAGAAAAGGCAACAAGGGAATGGAGGCCCTATGTATAAAATCTCAAATCAGGGATTGAAGCCCTAATGTTGGCAAAAAAGGCGACTAAGGAATTGAGGTTCTATGTCTAAAATCTCAACTCAGGGATTTGAGCCCAAATGTTGGCAAAAATGCGACTAGGGAATGGAGGCCCTATGTCTAAAAATCCCAACTCAGGATTAGACCCCTATTGTTGGCAAGGAAGGCGACTAGGGAATGGAGGCCCAATATCTAAAAATCTCAATTCAGGGATTGGAGCCCTACTGTTGGTAAAAAAGGCGACTAGGGAATGGAGGCGCTATGTCTAAAAATCTTAACTCAGCGATTGGAGCCCTAATGTTGGCAACAAAGGTGACTAGGGAATGGAGGCCCTATTTCTAAAATCTCAACTCAGGGATTGGAGCCCTAATGTTGGCAAAAAGGAGACTAGAGAATCGAGGCCCTATGTCTATAAATCTAGACTTAGGGATTGAAGCCCTAATGTTGGAAAAAGGCGACTAGGGAATGGAGGCCCTATGTCTAAAATCTAAATTGAGGGATTGGAGCCCTAATGTTGGCAAAAAAGGCCACTAGGGAATGAAGGCCCTATGTCTACAATTCTCAACTCAGGGCTTGGAGCCCTAATGTCTGCAAAAAAAGGCGACTAGGCAATTGAGGCCCTATGTCTAAAAATCTCAACTCATGGATTGGAACCCTAATGTTGGCAAAAAACGCGACTAAGGAATGGAGGCCCTATGCCTAAAATCTCAACTCAGGGATTGGAGCGCTAATGTTGGCAAAAAAGGCAACTAGGGAATGGAGGCCCTATGTCTAGAATCTCAACTCATGGATTGGAGCCCTAATGTTGGAAAAATGGCGACTAGGGAATGGATGCCCTATGTCTAAAATTCTCAACTACGGGATTGAAGCCCTAATGTTTGCAAAAATGGTGACTAGGGAATGGAGGTCCTATGTCTAAAAATCTCAACTCAGGGATTGAAGCCCTAATGTTGGCAAGAAAGGTGACTAGGGAATGGAGGCCCTATGTCTAAAATCTCAACTTAGGGACTGGAGCCCTAATGTTGGAAAAAAGGCGACTAGGAAATGGAGGCCCTATGTCTAGAAATCTCAACTCAGGGATTGTAGCCCTAATATTGGCAAAAGGCGACAATGGAATGGAGGCCCTGTATCTAAAATCTCAACTCAGGGATTGGAGCCATAATGTTGGCAAAAAAGGCGACTAGGGAATGGAGGCCCTATTTCTAAAATTCTCAACTCAGGGATTCGAGCCCTAATGTCTGCAAAAAAAAGGAGACTAGGGAATGGAGGCCTTATGTCTAATAATCTCAACTCAGGGATTGGAGCCCTAATGTTGGCAAAAAGGCGACTAGGGAATGGAGGCCCTATTTCTAAAATTCTCAACTCAGGGATTAGAGCCCTAATGTCTGCAAAAAAAAGGAGACTAGGGAATGGAGGCCTTATGTCTAATAATCTCAACTCAGGGATTGGAGCCCTAATGTTGGCAAAAAGGCGACTAGGGAATGGAGGCCCTATGTCTAAAATTCTCAACTCAGGGGTTAGGGAATGGAGGCTCTATGTCTAAAAATCTCAACTCAGGGATTGAAGCGCTAATGTTTGCAAAAATGGCTACTAGGGAATGGAGGCCCTATATCTAAAAATCTCAACTAAGGGATGGAGCCCTAATGTTGGCAAGAAAGGCGACTAGGGAATGGAGGCCCTATGTCTAAAATATCAACTCAGGGATTGGAGCCCTAATGTTGGCAAAAATCGACTAGGGAATGGAGGCCCTATGTCCAGAAATCTCAACTCAGGGATTGGAGCCATAATGTTGGCAAAAGGCGACTAGGGAATGGAGGCCTTAGGGCTTGGAGCCCTAATGTCTGCAAAAAAGGCGACTAGGGGATGAAGGCCCGATGTCTAAAAATCTCCACTCAGGGATTAGAGCTCTAATGTTGGAAAAGCATAAAAGTAGAGGTCTGGGGGGTCCTAAACTACCATTTTTCTGAATTTTCTTCTTTTCTCTCTTTTTTTTTCATTTTTCATTTCATTTTTTAGTAAAATGTAGGAAAGCATTTGGAGGAAACTTCCCTTTTGGGTTGATTATTGCTGCAAAGCTATTTGCTAGCTTTTGCGCTCCTTTTTTTTGTGGTTCACCTGTTTCTTGCGCGGTTGTTTTGGATTACACCTGTTTTAATTTTTTTCAAACAAAGAACAATTGTTAGTTTGAAACAGTGGTTGATTTTGTGGCCTTGATTGTTTTTGACCACTTGATTCGTCCCTTTCAACTGCAATTGGTTGCTTCCTGAACACCGATTGCATTTCTGTCTCTGGAGAAACTCCGTCCTTTCTAGACTTTGTCATGATGATTGGTTGGTTGATGAATTTATCTTGCCTTTGTAGGCCTTTACCTTCTGATTTTTTTTTATCATTTTTTTCTTTTCTTTTCCTTTCTTTGGAACATTGGGGAACTTTTGGCTCCTCAAACTTTTCTACAACGGCTAGTCGCGTGGGACTTAACCTCTTCTAACTTTATTTCTCCTTTGTAGGCCTTTCTTTTCTGGCTTCTTTCTTCCAACTTTAATTTTAGAGCATTTTCGGTACCTTGGCTTCTTCAAATTTTTGCCGAGGCAGAAGCCACGTGGGACTCAACCTTTTTCAACTTTAATTGCCTTTATAGGTGCTTCAATTTTATTTTCTCCTTCCAAGAGTTTTGATTTCGAGGCATCGGCCGCCATGGCTAGTCGGGATTGACTTGATGCCCGTGACGAGGCTGGGTGCCTTTCTGCACATTAGCTCGCGCCAAATGAGAATCCTATAAATCAGTCTTGCCGTCGTTTCTTTGTCTAAGTTTCGGAACAGTGTTAGACCGAAAGGGATTCAAAGAAAACAAACAATGTAATGGAGAATGAGTTTAAAACAAGAAGTGTCCCTTTTGGGGAAAGGAAATAAGGATTTATCTGGAGTACATGCTGACTTCAATGAACATGACATGCCTTTTGGACTTGACGCCTGATCTATGTAAACGGTCCGACTCTCAGAAATTCATCACAACTTTTGCTTCAAAATTCGAGAAACCTTGCCAGGACTTTGTTGGCATCGATGGCTGTGAGGATCCTCTTTTTAATCAGGGGCGCCCTTTGCGAGTTTTCACGAGCTGGCCCCTCATTTCTCCTCTCATACATTGGCTTATAGTGCCCTTTGCGAGTTTCCACTAATAAGACTCCCATTTTTCATTTCTCTGCTTACTATCGCCTCATGGTGCCCGTCTGGGTTTTCACCAATAAGACTCTCTCATTTCATTTCTCTCATTTTGTTATATCAAATCCAAGTAACTGTATTCTTCGGTCCTTGAACATTCTCACCGATTGATCGGAAGGACTTGAACAGGGTTTGGGTATAAAGGATTTGGACTGAATTACAACTTTGGAACATTTAGGCGGGATCATCACCGAACCATTATAACATCTGCCCCAGTTTTACTTTTTGGGGGACTTTGGATTTTTATTTTGGTGTGACTGAATCCCAGAGAGAGGCTGCCTAGGTATCCTTTCGGAATCAAGTATAACGTAGTTCAGGAAAACTTTGTTTTTGATTTTTTTTGTTTTTCTGTTTTGTTTTGTTTTCTTTTTCTTTCTCTTGATTTGTTCTTTATTTTTCATTTTATTTCCTCTTTCCTCTATCTTTTTTTTAATCTTTTCATCCCCTTTTTGTATCTTTCTTTTCTTTCTTTTTTCGTTTTTTTTCATTTCATTTTTTTTTCAATTTCAACTTTTTTTTTTCAATAACACTTTTAGGTTCCAAAGAGGCTAATCAAAGAAGAGTAACCGGCTCAAAGGGTTTGTAGAGGGTTGAATATTTGGATACTAAGAAAGAAAGCCTTCTTCATCCCAACCAGAGAACATTTATGTTATATAAAAGATCCAACGTAGTACCTTTTGGCTGCATTTGCATTGACAATTGTTCTAGGGATATTTTCTTCGATGTTTCCCAAGTACAACACACTCTTTTGGAAGTACTCTTGTTGCAAGGTATGAACCTTTCCTATCTGGGACTAACTTTCCTTCAGATGTTCCAACTCTTTGTTTTATTTCCTTAAACTTATCTTCTTTGCATTCTGGCTCTTGACTCATTATTTCGAAGTTTGACAGCATCTTAGGATCTGAGCATGAAGTCCACAATTATGTCATGTTATTAAAATCTGCATTTAACAGAACTGAAAAGAGAATAAGAAAAATGACAGGATTAAGAAAATAGACATTCATTTGATAATGAAATATTAATTTCATTGATTTTTGATTTTTTTTTTCATTTTTTTCATTTTTTTTAAATTTTTGAAGAGAGAAGGGTTTACATCGGAAAGTAAGACAATAGAGTAAAACATTCGGATCACACCCAGAGATAATTCAGACGCAAAAAGGATAACCAGACCGGCTACCGAGACTCCCGTCTGATTGGGAACTTTTAGGCTTGGCCACCATATTTTGGCTTTTCTTCTATCTCGGCAATGGCTGCAATGGCCTTTAGTACTGGATCAAATTCCTTATCTTCACAAATCATTCCGACTATTACCCGATGTTGTGGGCAGGCAATAGATTGTTGATCACATCAGGAACTTCTTCATCCTGTTAAATAATTCTTTCAGCTTCAATCAAATCTTCGACTGCCTTTTTAAGGGTCCAACAATCCTACGTAGTGTGTCCTACAGCTCCAGAGTGGTATTCACATCTAGCATCAGCTCGGTGTGAGGGAGACTTAGAGTTTGGCCGGTTCGGGGCCACTGGCTGCAATAGATTAAGCCTGATTAGCTTTTGGAACAAGCTTGAATACGATTCACCAATATAGGTGAACTGATTCTTTCTGAAAGGTTCTCTTGGGCGAGGATTGTACTGGGGAGCATTTGGTTGGGGATTATATGGATCTAGGTAAGGATGGACATTTCTGGGAGGTGGAGCTCGATTTTATGGATAATGTTGTGACAGCGGGTAAGGTTGCGTGTTATTCACCGTATAAGGAGGTGGTGCCACGACATAAGCAACATCTTGAAGGGGATAATAGTGTGGTGGGAAGATAGGAGGCACATATGATTGGCTAAATGACGTGCGGGCCCCCCTCAAGCTTGAAACCATCATGGCTCCCGTTTCACTCCCATTTCTGTGCATCAAACCCTCCGAACTATTCTGAGTAGACTGTTATGTAGCCTTAAAAGCAGCATGACTCAAGATTCGACCTATTTTTAAACCGTTTTCAACCATTTCCCCTATTTTGATAGCCTTTGCAAATGACTTACCCAAAGCAGACATCATGTTTTGGAAGTAGTCAGCATCTTGGGCCTGCAGAAAGACCGTGACCATTTCAATTTCATCCATTGGTGACTTTACCCTAGAATCTTACACATGTCATTTGATGGAATATTCGCAGAAGCTTTTTGCGGTTTTCTTTTTCAAATTGGACAAAGAGCTTCTTTCGGGAGCGATGTCCATATTATATTGGAACTGACGGACAAAATCTCGAGCATATCATCCCACATGTGTCAATGGGTAATTTCTTGATCCGTATACCAGTCAGAAGCAATTCTAGTAAGGCTTTCCCCAAAATAGGCCATTAGCAACTCCTTTTTTCCAACAACGCCTCTCAACTGGTTACAGTATCATATCAGGTGAGCGACTGGGTCTCCGTACCCATCGTACTTTTCAAAATTTGGTATCTTGAAACCAACTGGCAAGTAGACATGGGGAAATATACAGAAGTCAGAGTATGAGACACTCTTTTGGTCACTCAGACCTTGCATGTTTTTTAGGCTTAGTTCCAGGCTCTTCATCTTCCGAGCCGTTTCCTCTTGCTCGAGATTTTTAACAACCTTTCCTTGCTCCACAGAGAGATCATATTGCGAAAGTTGAGTGAAGGAGGACGGGGTCACATATGTTATTTCTAGTTGAAGTTGTGGACCCTTAAAGATGAACATTGGAGGCGGTGCCCTTGAAGCCGATGCCTGAGGGCGAACCACAGGAGGCGTGCCAGGATCATTGGAGGGCATTGGAGGGTGCCCGCATGGGATGAGCTGGTTGGCCACATGGGCGTTGGTAACCTCACTTGACCTAGGAATCAACTCAAGGAACCCAGGGATTGTATTTGGTGGTTCCCTACCATTAGACAAGGCATCCCGCATTTCCAATATGCAGTGATGCAATAACTTATTTTCTTCAGCAACTGCTGATTCTAGCTGCAGAATAGTTGATGCTGGGCTATCCTCAGGACCGATAATTGATAGATTGCTTGCGGAGACCATATGTGCCTTTGGATCTTGTGAAGGAGGGGAGGCTCGACTACCACTAAAAGAAGAAAAGAACAAAAAGAAATGAATTCAAATGTTGAAGCAAACAAAGGTGCAGATAACTCAGAACGTGATTGAAGTCACAAGCTTTGCCTGTTCCATTTTGACACAACACTGAAGAAAGAAACAATACTCACAACGTGAGAGCATCAAGATTCAGATCGGAGTCCACAACAAAATCAGCTAAGACTCAAGATCAAGTTTCAAGATATTTATAGATAGGAATCTTGTAACTCATTATTGATAGGCATAGCTAGCTTAGCTTTGATTTTTCTTTTGGTGTAATAAGGAGGTCAGCAAGCAGTAGCAGCAGCAATAACAGTGAAATCACAGCTCCTGATAGTCCCAACTACCAAACCTTCCAGAACTACACTGACTTGATTCCTTTTCAGCCAAGGATATGTAGGCAACCTTTGAAGCAGGGTTCGGTCAGACGTTTTTCAACAATGCTTCTCATGGAATGTCAAGCAGGCAAAAATCTCTCATAATTGCTCATTTGTCTTCACCCGAAAACCCTTTGTGTCTCCGAGCAAAGAGGGGCAGCTGTGAGCACGTGATTTCCGTTGGTAACCTCACCTGACCTGGGAATCAACTCAAGGAACCCAGGGATTGCATTTGGTGGTTCCCTACCATTAGACAAGGCATCCCACACTTCTAATATGCAGTGATGCAATAACTTATTTTCTTCAGCAACTGCTGATTCTAGCTGCAGAATAGTTGATGCTGGGCTATCCTCAGGACCAATTATTGGTAGATTGCTTGCGGAGACCATATGTTCCTTTGGATCTTGTGAAGGAGGGGAGGCTCGACTACCACTAAAAGAAGAAAAGAACAAAAAGAAATGAATTCAAATGTTGAAGCAAACAAAGGTGCAGATGGCTTAGAACGTGATTGAAGTCACAAGCTTTGCCTGTTCCATTTTGACACAACGCTGAAGAAAGAAACAACACTCACAACGTGAGAGCATCAAGATTCAGATCGGAGTCCACAACAAAATCAGCTAAGACTCAAGATCAAGTTTCAAGATATTTATAGATAGGAATCTTGTAACTCATAGTTGATAGGCATAGCTAGCTTAGCTTTGATTTTCCTTTTGGTGTAATAAGGAGGTCAGCAAGCAGTAGCAATAACAATAACAGTGAAATCACAGCTCCTGATAGTGCCAACTACCAAACCTTCCAGAACTACACTGACTTGATTTCTTTTCAGCCAAGGATATGTAGGCAACCTTTGAAGCAGGGTTCGGTCAGACGTTTTTCAACAGTGCTTCTCTTGGAATGTCAAGCAGGCAAAAATCTCTCATAATTGCTCATTTGTCTTCGCCCAAAAACCCTTTGTGTCTCCGAGCAAAGAGGGACAGCTGTGAGCACGTGATTTTTGTCTCATTTGAATTATTCCTATAGAGTCCATAAAATTAAGAATTTTCCTTTAATTACTTGATTTTTAGGATTTAATTGCGTAATTTTATGTGTATTTTTATTTGTGTGTGCATTATAATTCATAAAAAATTCAAAAAATATTGCATGAGAATTTAGGATTTAATTCTACATATTTTTAGATTAATTAGTAATTAAACTTTCACAAAAATACGAAAAAGTCATAAAGAAACTGCGATTTGTTATGTTTGGCTTTAATCTTAGTTTTAGGTTTGTTAATTTCTTTTAAATTGGTATTAGACTAATAATAGCTTAATTAGGCGGTTTGAATTAATTGTGACGTTTTAATTTTAGTTTTAAGATTAAAAACAAAAAGAAAGAGAAAAAGAAAAAGAGAAGAATAAATAAAAGATTTGAATTAAAAAGAGAAAAAAAAAGAAGAGCAAAATCAGGCCAGCTATTTTTGGGCAAATTCTTAAATAATAAATCTCCAGCCCAAGCTAAATCCCACAAAACCCGAATTCAATCCAGCCCAAATCCATAGCCAACCCGGTCCAAACCACCTTGCCCACGAAACGACGTCGTTTAGGATAGATTAAATCTGAGCCGTCTAGGTTGTTTTGATCCAACGATTTGTAACTAGGGTAAGTTTGATATGTATATATATATATATATATGTGTGTGTGTGTGTGTCTGAACTACCCCCTACCCCCTAAACCATTGTTCTCTCACCCCCAATTACAGACCACCATCCCCCACCTTCTACCGCCCTAGACCGCCGTCGGAAATCGCCTCACAACGGTGACCGATCACCAAACAACTCCAAAATTATACCATAACACCCCCTCATCATCCTTATCACAAATCTGACCTTCATTTCCCCCAAATCCCCGTCAAAGTGGTCGAATAATCCAAACCCTAGGTGCCCCCTCCACCGAACACGGCGGCGCCACCTCCAAACCATCCCAAATCAATACCTTGAGACCCCCTCTGCCTCCCTCATGATAAATCTTATACTAGTTCCCCTCAAACATCCCCGAAACCTCTCAAATCTCGAATTTAGTTTAACCCTAAAATCTAAAATTTCCAGTTGAAGTGATCGTCAAGGTTTTGGTTTCGTTTTGAGGTTATCTATGTGTTTTTGGTTAAAAGTATGTGAATAGCCTCAGATTTTAATCAGGACATGACATATTGAAGATCCTCACTAATTTCTGTCCGGATATTTCATTAGGTATTTCCTCTATCTCATTTTCTTTGGTTTATTCCTCCATCTCTTCTCTTATTCTGTTGATTGTTTGATCCGTTTGTATTCATTCAAGGAGTTAATCCATTTTGAACTAATTCAGGGTCTTATTTAGGATTGATTAATTGTCTTCATGTTAACTAATTTAGAATTCTTAGGGTTTTGATTGATTTTTGTTGATTCTGTTTTTGTTTTAGTTTAATTTTTGTTCTTTTTTTAGTTTGATTTTGTGTTTGGTTTCGATTAAATAATCCATGATTGCTACTGGTAGTTTTCAACTCTGATTCTTTTAGTCAATTCAAGATTAAAATAGGTTGGTTTGATTTTGTTAATTAAAGAGCTGTTTGGTTATAGCTGAATAGGCTAGATTTTTGTTTAACCAGGGTCACTTCTTGACTAGATTTTCAGGGTAAAAGGGGCTGGTTTAGTTTGGTAATTTCAGAATAAATAAAAGGGTATTTTAGGTATTTTTATGCAAGAGAATCTTATAGTAACTGAAATTAAAAACCCCTAGAACCATCTAGATGGAGTTCCAATTAGAATTTCAAGAACTTAGTAGTGTAGCTTGGGCAACAAGCCAATAAATAAGGGACAAATTAGCTAAAAATTCGAAAATAAAAGAAGGACTTAGGTGTAAATGAAAATCTGAAGACTGCCCTAAGTTTCGCCTATAAAAAGGCATGCCCATTGCCTTGTTTAACAAGTTTTTGAAATCTAAAAACTCCACACAAATTTCTAGAAAGTCTGGAGATCCAACAATTTAAAATTCAAAAAATTCAAATCCTATAGCTTAGAGAAATCTAAAAACTTTAGAATTCAGATCCAAAACTACTAAAAAATCAAAAAAATTCTGGTAGGAATAGATAGCTTAGATACCAAAACATTAAACCCTAGAAAACCCAAAATTTCTAAAATCAAACAAAAAATACAATAAAACTTCCTCTAGATATACTGTTTTCAATTAAAGTAGTTCATCGAGGACTGCTTTTCAACTTCTGCTGGTTTATTTGGTTACTTGAAGTCATTTTGAAGTCTGCTCCATCCGTCCTTTATTCCCTGGGTTTTGATTTGGAGTTGCTGTGTTTTTGCTGAGTTTGCACTTGTTTGTGTTGCTGTTTGGCTGACCTTCGACCTTCTTATTTTGGTTCTAATTTTCAGGTACAATTTCTAGTCTCATATAATACTTGAAGGTTGAATCCAAATGTATGTTCCAATATGGAGATACAGGCTAAAATGTTAAATGTTGCAATATAGGAATTTTCTTCCTCCTGTTTTGCTTTGATTTGGTTGTCTAGCATGTTTATATATAGCTGTAATCTCTTCATCATTTGTAATTCAAACCACTGTACTTAGTTAGTATTTGAAAGTCATATGAGCTTAATTTTCGAAGGGCTATATAATTGGACTGTTTAATAGACACATTCAATATTTAAATTCACGCTAATTTGGCAAATTTCAGTAATTGCTTCCAGTTTTCCGCCCTTGGTGTTAAATGAAGTTTAACTCCTGTTAATATCCAAGTGTTGTTTCATCAGTAGATGAGTGAAGGAGTACGAGTTTTAAATTAAAAAAAAGCCAGCATGCAACTTGATTTGTTTAGGCGTAACAGTATATACGCTTATAACAATGTGAAATGAAGCATATCTTGTAGTTTAAAGGCATTTTTTTGTTCATTTTCAGGTTCAGTCCACGAATAAAAATTCTTAACATGTATTGAGTGAAATTAATTGGCTGTTTGAAATTTTCAGAATGAGTATGTTAGGTTATCAATATTCATATGAGTTGAATATGTATGTGAGAATTGGATTTAAGGTCAGCATGTTTTGACTAGAATGAGTCTGAAACCATTCATCTGTTCACAAATTGTTAAGTCCAGTTGTAATTTTAAAGTCAGTATTCTGAGATCCAAATGAAATCCAGTACTGGATTTGGGCCCGTTTATGAGCCAAACCTAACAGTCTTTGTTTAAATAGGATTTAAGACTAAAATTTGTTTGTACAAGGCCCAACGTCGAGGCAGCTTCTAATAAACGAACTATAACTTCCTTCTATCTGGACTAATTTCGAAGCCAAAAATAGCTGAAGCTTTGAATGCATATTAAGGCCATGAGCTTAATCTCGTGATTGAAGCTTCGGGCCTTCAATTTAGGTGGTAGATTTGAATTAAGGGATTTTCAATAATAGAAATTTCCTTGTTTAAATTTGGACCTGATCTTGAGGCTCGAACCTTTTATTGCTTTCAACAATGATTAATTCATAGATTTTTAGAGACAACCCTTAATAGAGACCTATAGTCTCTTTAGGATGGCCTTTAAAATAAAATGAGGTGCGCCGCGTCGAATAAAATCACAAATTGCGTGACCCTCTTTAATTACTTCATAAAAATATTTAGAACTCGGGACGGGCCATTTAGCGAATTTTCATGGCCTCCCGCAAAGTTAACAACACGTTAATCGCTATAAGCGCGTTCTTTAATAATTTTACCTTCCTAAATTCGGGTGTGCATTTCATGCGACCCAAATCCAAATCCCAAAATATTGAATAAAATGTGTCGAGGATCCGGGTGCATTTCATGTGACGTGATCCAAAAACATGCTTTAAACGACGATCAATTTCATAAAAAAATTTATTAATTAAAATCGATAAATAATTTTAAAATTGCACTATAGGATGACATGTATTAAAATCAGATTTTTAGACATTTCTAATAGTTTAAGCGACCGTGCTAGAACCATGGGATCTGGGGGTGCCTAACACCTTTCCTCGGGTCAACAGAATTCCTTATTCAGAATTTTTGGTTCGCAGACTCCATTCGGGAAGTCGAAATTTCTTTGATTTGGGATTCAAGATAAACCGGTGACTTGGGACACGAAAAGCCAAACCTATCCCAAGTGGCGACTCTGAATTGAATAAATAATCCCATTACGAATAATGTCACTTTAAATGGAAAAACTCCCTTATGCACTATCTTTCAGGGTAGTGTGTAAAAAAGGAGGTATGACACCTAGCAGTTAAACACTTCTACCATGTGTTTGAACGATTGCATGTTTCATCCCGGCCTTAACAAACTTTTTCAGTATGGACCTCTTTTCTTCATCATTGTTTCTCTCTAATCACTCTTGATTTTTCATCTCATTTTTGCCACTTTTTTATTTTTTGGCACTCTCTTTTTCTCTTTTGTTTGTCACTCTTTATTTCTTGTCGCTCTTTTTTTCCACTATTTTTCTTGTTCTCTTTTTCACTCAATTTTATTTCACTTTTTTTTTCAAGTTTTAGTTTTTCACTCAATTTATTTTAGCTATGATTGAATCCGATGGGGATTGCCTACGTATCATGACCTCGCATGGATCAGATCTTGCATAGTTTGGTAAGATTGGGAATAGAGTAAATAAACTAACTTTTTTTTTTGATTTTTTTTTTTGTTGAAAGAAATGCTAAATATTGTTTTTTGATTTTGATTTTTTTTGTTTTGTTTTCGAAAAAAAAGACTTTTAAGGAAGGAAGAAAGTATTTTTGAATTTTTTATTTTGATTTCTTTTTGAAATTTTTGAAAAAAAGGCTTATAGAAGCAAGAAAATATTATTATATTTTTTGAATGAAAGACTTCAAAAAGAATTCCTATTCCTTTGATTTGTACTATGGGAACTTCAAAAGTAAAAGGAAAAGATTTTTGCTTGGATTTTCATTTGTTTTATCTTTTTCTAAAGATGAAAAAAAATATTTTTCTGGATTTTGGAAGTTACCTATTAATTTTCGAAAGAGGGACTTTTTCAGAAAAATGTTTTGAATTTTTGAGCTTTTTATTTATCTACAAAAGCACTTCTAAAGAAAAACGAAAATATTCCTGGACATCAATTTTTTTTTTTCAATTTTTTTGTTGACATTTATGAAAGAAATACTTTTAAAGAAAGAAAAGAATATTTCCCCTTTTTGGTTGATTTTTTTTTTTCCGGAAAAATACTTCAAAATAAAGGAAACCTATATTTCAAATTTTTATTCGATTTTATTTTTCTTTTTATTTCTTTTTCCATATGAAGAAAGAAGGAACTAATTTTGAGTTTAAAAGAAAAATATTTGTTTGAATTTTTTAAAAATTGGGGCCGGAACCGATGAGGTTTGCCTACGTATCTCACATCCGGTGAGAATCAGACCCGCGTAACTCAGTCAAATTTGACAAAATGAAAATAGAGAAAGGACATGATACTTTTGAAACCAAATTCTTTTTTCTTGTCTTTTTTTTCAATAAAAAAAATCGGCCGAGTTTCAACTTATTTTGGGTACTAGGGTTTTTCAAAGGCGGGTAATCAATTCTGTCTGTAATGACCCGATCGGTCGTTTTGAGCTCTAGCACGTCGTTCCGCGTTCTGAGGCCATGAGCAACTTCATTTTAGGTATATTGACTTGTGTGCATGGTTAGAATTGAAATTCAGAAAGTTCGGAGTTAAATTTAAATGAAAATTATCATTTTAGAAGCATTAAGTTGGAGAAAATGGCTAAGATTGGAATTTTGAGTAAACGACCTCAGAATCAAGATCTGAAGGTTCCAGCAGGTTCGTATAATGATGTCGTACTTGGGCGTATGCCCGTTTCGGGATTTGGGTAACCCGAGAGTGTTTTGGCGCATATTGTGGAAGTTAGCATTTTGGAAGAAATTTCTTAAGTTTGGCTTGAAATGCATTTCAGCGTTATCAATGTCTGATTGGGATTCTGAGACTGGGAGTAGATCCGTATCGTTATTATGGAGTTGGGAGCGCGATGAAGTAAATTCGGAGGTCCGTGGGTCATTTTGAAGCCATTTGGCTAAAGATAGAAATTTGAAAGGTTTTTGAGAAGTTTGACCGGAAGCGGTCTTTTTGATATCGAGGTCGGAATCCGATTTCGGAAGTTGGAATAGGTCCGTAATGTCAAATATGACCTGTGTGTAAAATTTGAGGTCAATCGGACATGATTTGATAGGTTTAAACATCAGAAGTAGAAGTTGGAAAGTTCAAAGTTCATAAAGCTTGGATTGGAGGTTGATTGATGATTTTAGCATTGTTTGGTGTGATTTGAGGCCCCGAGAAAGTCCATAATGCGTTTTGGGATTGGTTGGTAGTTTTGGTTGAGGTCCCAGGGGGCCTCGGGTGGATTCCAGGTGGTTAATGGATCGAAAATGGACTTTTGGAAATAGCTGAGTTGCTGGTTGTGGGTATTTCCGCTTCTGCAGAGATGGGACCGCAGAAGTGGCCCCGCAGAAGCGAGGAAGAAGCCGCAGAAGCGGTTGTGCTTGAGGGCAGCCAGGACCGCAGAAGCGGCCCTTGATCCGCTGATGTGAAACCGCAGAAGTGGTAGGCTAACCGCAAGAACGAAAATGGGCTGGAACCCCCTTGTCTGAAAAAGCAGAGTTTTGTCCGCAAAAGCAGGACCGCGAAAGCGGTAATAGTTCCGCAGAAGCGGAAATAGCTGGGGCAGAAGCATTATTTTAAAAATTGGATATTTGGCCATTTCTCTCATTTTCTTCACTTCATTGGGCGATTTTTTGGAGAGCTTCAAGGAGGGATTTCATCATCAATGTTAAGGTAAGCTACCCCTACTTATTTCCAAGTTAAAATACAAGATTATACCAATGAATTAGACATGAAAATTGTGGAAAAAATTGGGATTTTAGGTAGAAAGACCTAGAAATGTTATTCTAGGAATTTAACCACGATTTTGAGTATGGAATTTAGAGAAAATTATATATTTGAGTTCCTAAGGTCGTGGGCAAAGTTTATCTTCGAAAAATTTCGGATTCCAGGCACGTGGGCCTGAGGGCATTTTTGTCAACTTTTCGTTCGGGATTAAGAATTGTTACAAATTGGGTTGTAGAGTTTAATTAAGCATATATTAATGGATTTGAATGATCATTGACTAGCTTTGGAGCATTGTGCGTTGGTTCGAGCCTTCGAAAGAATGTGGAGTGCCGGTTATGAGTTTTCTAAGCGAGGTGAGTCTCCTTTCTAATCTTGTGAGGGGGAATTTACCCCATAGGTTAGTTAAATTGGTTATGTTCTCCTATTTGTGGGGGCTATGTACGCACGAGGTGATGAGAGTCCGTGCGTAGCTACTATTATGTTATTGTCCGGGTAGTCTAGGATCCAAAAGCATGTTATATTTGGATTAATGGTGAACCCATTGATGGCTTGAAATGCTTAAATCACATTCAATTTATAAATGGATTCCTAAAAAGACTTAAGCTTCGTTTTCTCAAATTATTTAAAGAGAATTGGCCTTTCTTGGATAATTGCTCCATGTTGACTTCTTGACTGATTGTCTGTCTGTGTGTGTTTATTTTTGGAACAGGCCGAACGCCTCGGTAGTTTAATAGATGCATCTATATGCATGCCTTCTACCCTTGGCAAGGGCACATTTATTTCTGTTGGATCGGGCCGTCGCCTCGGTGTGATTTGCGCATGCTTGTGCTGCTCCCTGAACTTAATTAAGTTATTATTGCCTTTTTTGGGGCTTAAAAATATTTGGATTATATTTAAAAGAAATTCTGGAAATTTCACTATGAAAGAATTACGTGTTCACTTGTTTCCTCTATCTGGATTAAAATCATGTTTATAAAATAAATCCACAGTTATATATATATATATATATATATATATATATATATATATATATATATATATATATATATATATATATATATATATATATATATATATATATATATATATATATATATATATATATATATATATATATATATATATATATATATATATATATATATATATATATATATATATATATATATATATATATATATATATATATATATATATATATATATATATATATATATATATATATATATATATATATATATATATATATATATATATATATATATATATATATATATATATATATATATATATATATATATATATATATATATATATATATATATATATATATATATATATATATATATATATATATATATATATATATATATATATATATATATATATATATATATATATATATATATATATATATATATATATATATATATATATATATATATATATATATATATATATATATATATATATATATATATATATATATATATATATATATATATATATATATATATATATATATATATATATATATATATATATATATATTGAAGATGAATAATTATTGGACCATTAGAGAGTGTCAGAGTTGACCATCTCATCTCTAACCCTTCGGGATTAGGCGGGATACTCACTGAATACACGTTGATTACGTACTCATACTACACTTCTGTGCATTTTTGTTGCATAGGTATATATACCTCTAGCAGCCTACTGGGCTTAGCAGCACGGACGTTTTCGGGACTAGGTGAGCTGCATCATTCGAGGCGACCGGAGCTAGTGTAGTTCCTTTCAGCCTTTGTATTTTATTCCCCGTCCACCGTATTTTGGACTGAGGTTGTATTTTATTTTCCTTATCAGTAGTTGCTCATGTACTTGTGACATTGGGTTCTGGGGATGTAATTGGATTTATTCGTAAATCTTAAAAGTTGTTTAAATATTTTATTATTTATTCGGAAGAATATACTGAGTCTTGTTTATATTGTATAAAAGAAATGTTTTCAAAATTGTTATAACGAGGATTTAATTAGGTATTCTAGTTGGCTTGCCTGATAGAGGTGTTTGGCGCCACCACAATCCTTAGTGGATTTTGGGTCGTGACAACATGGTATCAAAGCACTAGGTTCCCGCCGGTCTCACGAGTCATGATCAAGTTTAGTAGAGTCTCGCGGATCGGTACGGAGACGTCTGTACTTATCCTCGGGAGGCTACATGGCTGTTAGAAGTACTTTCCTTCTTAATTTTCTTATCGTGCGGTTCAATTCCTTTGAGGCTTATGCCTTTGATTCCTTCCTACTCAATCTTACGCGAAGCGAGTGCTTGTTAAAAATTGACAATTTGAAGAATTGAAATGGCAGTACAAATATGGTGCGGGATGATTTTCCCGGTAGAGTTGATTGGACTATTATAGTCACCTTGTGGAGGGATATTCTATTATGTCAGCTTAATAACAGAACTTCTAAGAGCCTTGAGGCTAAGCACAAGTTCCCAGGATGCTTATGAGTGATTATTTTGCAGTGTTGTTGTGATGGTAGGATGTTTGCCCACGTGTCGGGGTAGTGGATGAAATGAAGGGAGGTTTACTCAGTGTGTAATCAAGGGATTCAGTATTTTATTCTCGGCAGGGGAAAGGCAGTCGGACTAAGAATGGTCATATGTGGGCTGGTGGAAGTAATGAGACTTGGTGTTTACAAGCGTGGTGGAGCTTTTCTTCTATGATGGGGTGTCGTGGTCCTGATTGAACGTACTAAGTTTGTTGGTGTTATAATCTGCTACAATTCGCCTTTATGGAAACATATTATGGAAAAAGTATTGGAGATACAACTGTCAGTTGTCACATAGTGCGGTGGTTTAGGATCGAATCAGAATTTCTAAGTTGATGGCTCGAGAAAGATGACCTTTGGAAAGGTTTAAAGTTAGTAGCAATGGTGGGTTCAAGTGCCACGAAGATAGATTTTATTTAAGGCAACAATTGAGCAACGAAGTATGAGGAAGGACATGTTGGAGGTGTTAGGCGGTGTTTAAAATTTCTAGAAGGCCAAGTATGAGAAGCAAGGTCGAGTGGCCGATTAAGGAGATGAGTTCCGCCAAAGTGGGAGAGTGGCGGGTGTTGCATATGGGCTTGGTAGTAGGATAACTACGCGCCAAAGGAGAGTTTGGAATGATCTGGGATTTTAGCAACTAACCATTGAAGTTTGCGAATGTAAATTGAAGTATGGGCCATTATGCGGCAGGAGATTTGGTATAACGGGAAGGAGCTGCTTGGAATGAAGAAGGACACAGCATAACTCTAAATTTGGAAAGTTGTTGCCGCACATCTAATTGATGTCCACGAGGAGTGAATGGACTGGTGCAGCTAGAGAGTGAGCTTGGACTCAGGATTTAGCTGTTGATGTCATAGTGATTGTATCCCATGCAACAATATTTGGAAGGTTTTGAGAAGTTATTTCTGCAGGCAGGTTATTTCCTGTGAGCCGATTAACGGTCACGTGGTTGACGAAGCTTCTGTAGAGAGTTACATTGGTTATCCAACAAAGAGATCGGTCTTGCAAATGTTATTGATGATTCAAAATACGAAAGATGGGGATTTATAGAAAGATTTTCGAGAATTTGCAGCGGATGATTGCGTAAGGTTATGTCAACAAGAGATAAAGAATTCTGGTGAGTTCCAGAGTTGTGTAATAGTGGCTTCAATCTAAGTGGGAGAGTCCCACTGCCTAAGGTTGGGTTGCATGGTTAACTACTTGCGAGGTTTCCGTTTATCTGCATATCGATGGGTTGTTTCAGTTATGGGACTAGACCATAAGTGGTAATTTGAGTGAATGAATTGTTGGAGGCATGCTATGGTTGGCCTTATTGGCTCGTGTACGGACTTGGAAAGTGATTCAGGATTTATGCGTCATATAGATGCAGGTTTTAGAGGAAGTGATTTTGCCGGGTGCTTCGTCGAGAGGGTATTCGTGTGTCATAAGAATTATGGAGTGGATTAAATTTGGGACCAAGTCAGAGCGGGTGGCTCTCAGTAATGGTCCTAGTGAATTCAAGAGGTAAAGTGTGGTTCCTAATGATGTCGAGCTTATAGGTACAATTAAGAATCAAGCTTTGTAGCATTTTATGAGAAGAGGCATAGAATGTTCCGGGATGTTTGGCTTGTGGTGTAGCATTTGGGTGTTATGAAATAGTTCGTGGGAATTGAGACAACCTGGTCTTGTGATTCAAGTTCACTCAGGGTGAGTGTAGATGGAGTATGTTATGTGTTGGATGGAGTTAGTCTTAATTTCTAGGGCAAGCAAGGATAAATTGGAAGAAGATAGAATGATTACCCATAGTTGAATTGGCACATTGGGGCCAACGATCAGTTCATTCTGCGTGATCGAGTTATGTCTATGATTTGTGGCGGTACGTGTGAGGTTTTTCGGCCGCCATAATTGATGTTGTTCAGAAGCATTCTTCGGTTATGGCTTGTTAAGTGGAAGCGGATTCCGAAAGAAAAATGGTGGCTTGGACCACTACTTGCAGATTTGCATATTCTACGGTTATAGGATTTTACCTCTGTGTTGCTATGACTCTCCTGAAGTGAGTTAAGTGCAAAGTTCTTATATGATTAAATGTTAGAATATCAATGATTTCGGAGCTATGATGAAAATCATGTTCTATCGTATATTGGCACGTTGGGTGCGGTGAGAGGTATGGAAAATTGAAGTGTGGGTCAAGATTGCAGTTTGGTGTTGACAAGGATGTCACGGGCTCAGATGAGCAAGTAAAGGGTTGAATGATTAAAGTAAATTGGTATTGTCTTTAGCGTCACCTGAGATCGATGTGTTGTGAAAGAGGCTTTGCATCCTGGTTAAGGATTCTTGATCGCTTTTCAGCGTTAGTATGTCCGGTGGATTAGATGGGCGAACCCGTTATTTATTTCGGAAAATTTTGGGAGCGTGTCCCACGGGAAGATTGTATAAGTGTGACATGTAGTCACTTGATTGGCTAAAGATTTGAACCGAGTAAGGGGATTGTGGTAATATCATTAATTTGAGAATTTATGCCTAAAGGGCACTCTGTTTATTGGGTTATAAACTGAGGAGGTTGCTCTGGTGATGATGGTTGTTCTTATGTATTATGAGGAAAAGTGAGTTACTATGGACCTTTGAAAGGTTATTAGCCAAGTTGTGCAATCAGAAATCGGCTTAAGATCAGTGGATTTATTTATATGTGAGCAAGGCTTTATATCAAGCCAGTTGTGTACGTTTTGGCGAGCGTTCCTTATGGAGGGACAGTCGGGGTGTTATTTTGTTATTAGCTATTCCAGGTAATGATGTATTGCACCATATGAGTTGTGAAACGGCTTGGTAACTTCTTATGTGTTGAGGTTCCGCATGTCGATGGTGTTATGTGAGCAAAATGGCTCTTAAGATCCAGATCTTGTATCGCACCTCAGTTGTGCTTGATTTTTATAGCCTATAGCGATATGTTTTCTAAGGGATGGTATTATGCACTTAGCGTGCTTGCGATTGAAATTCGATATTTTTATTGTAATGAGCAGATTTAGCTCGAATTGCAATCTCCTTATGTGAGATCTATGTGTGGATCGGGTGGCACGCTGCCATGGGTATGTTATTTGGATCAGGTTGCGCGCCGCAATAGTGGGATGTCGAGTCTGGTTTTCTATATGCTATTTTTGTGTGTTTCGCTTCCTATCTTCTATGGAAAGTCCGTATTAGTGCGGGGATTAGGATTAGTGCAATCGGATTATATGAAGTATATTAAGGAGCAAAGATCATTATTTGGTAATGTTTCTTGTCAGAAGTATAGACTCGATGATTGGTTGACTCGGCAGTTGACTATGAATTTTGGCACATATCATCCGTCGTGACGGTATAGTAAGATTTGGAGTAAGACTTGCGTATGCCATGAGGGTCAATGGGAGCATCTGATTCGTTGAATTTTCGCTAAGTTGATCAGAAAATATTATCGTGGTCCTGTGGATTAAGTGTTGCAAAGTAAGAATTCAGCAAGGTTATGCAGTCATGTTGGGTACAACGTATGGTGAATGATTTGGTGATCTTATGTTGAAAATAGGCCTAGCATAGAATTCCGGATGTTGGAATTGGGCTCTATGGCTTATTTGCTTGAATAAAAGGGAATACCTTCAGAATTTATCGAGCTAATGTGCTCAGCTGAGTTGTGTTAGCACGGTTCGATGCATGAGGTGTTAATAATTGATTTTAGACTACTTCAGTGTAGTTCTCAGCACGTTCGAGGACGAACGTATGTTTAAGTGGGAGAGAATGTAACGACCCGACCGGTCGTTTTGAGCTCTAGCGCGTCGTTGCGCGGTCTAAGGCCATGAGAAGCTTCATTTCAGGTATATTGACTTGTATGTATGGTCGGAATTGAAATTCAGGAAGTTCGGAGTTAAATTTAAATGAAAATTCTCATTTTAGAAGCCTTAAGTTGGAGAAAATGGCTAAGATTGGAATTTTGAGTAAACGACCTCGGAATCAAGATCTGAAGGTTCCAGCAGGTTCGTATGATGATATCGGACTTGGGCGTATGCCCGGTTCGGGTTTTGGGTAACCTGAGAGCGATTTGGCGCATATTGTGGAAGTTAGCACTTTGGAAGAAATTTCTTAAGTTTGGATTGAAGTGCATTTCAGCATTATCAATGTCCGATAGGGATTCCGAGACTGGGAGTAGCTCCGTATGGTGATTATGGAGTTGGGAGCGCGATCGGAAGTGAATTCAGAGGTCCGTGGGTCATTTTGCAGCCATTTGGCTAAAGATAGAAATTTGAAAGGTTTTTGAGAAGTTTGACGGAAAGTGGACCTTTTGATATCGGGGTCGGAATCCGATTCCGGAAGTTAGAGTAGGTCCGTAATGTCAAATATGACTTGTGTGCAAAATCTGAGGTCAATCGGACGCGATTTGATAGGTTTAAACATCAGAAGTAGAAGTTGGAAAGTTCAAAGTTCATAAAGCTTGGATTGGAGGTCGATT
>MU784055.1:41319-57111 GCA_026770625.1 Nicotiana glauca | reverse complement strand
TGGAAAAGAACCGTGGCCCAAAGAAAAACCAAGGGGGAGTTACTACACTACCTAAAACAAAATAAAATTTTTTTTGGTATTTTCTTTAGACTTAATTCCCTCAAGAAAACTGTCTAGAAGATCCGTCATCAGGAAAAGTCCAATCTCTAAAAAAAAATATATAGTTAAAGTAGCATGAAAAGTAACCCAGACAATCTCCTCACCCCACACTTAAAATTGTGCATTGTCCCCAATGCACATCCATACATACAAGAGGGTAAAAGAAACTCCCTGGTAGGCCAAAGGCCGAAGCACTAACAGTTCATGGGGTACTCAGACTTCTCCCAGTTTGGTCCTTCGTGCGGGTACATCACACTTAGTTCTAACCATTTTATTTGTTGGTGCATCCTTCCAATACCTTTGCTTTCCATGATCCTAGAAAATAAAAAAATTGACACTACAAAAATAATATAATTAAAAAAATAAAAGAAAATAAATAAAAGCAATAAAGCTGGGTTGCCTCCCAACAAGCGCTTGATTTAACGTCGCGGCACGACGCGAATCACTTTTTGCCTCCACCTCGNAAAAAAAAATAGGAAGAGGAAGAAAAAACTTGTTGAAGAATTCCCCGCCTTGCTCATAATGTGTTCTTGCCTCCTTAGGTCAAATATGTGTCAAAAATACGTCCCCCCTCTCAAAAATACCGTTTTCCCATGTATATATACCAATTAGGGTCGGGCCCAAATAATTATACCTTCTCCTAGGCAAAAAAGGACAATATTTTACGCCTGGACTGCCGCGGCGGCGGTGGACCGCGGCCAACCGCGGAAGGCACTGCCTCAAACCGCGGCGCGGACCGCGGTGCCAACCGCGGTGCACGTTATACTGTATTTTGCACCCTGTTACGCTTGGAATATGAAAAAACATAAAACATGAAAGTTGTAGTCCTTTGAGTTATCTTTCCAACCATATATTATGGAGCCAAAATGGAGGTCTGAGGGAAAAGTTATGTCTATTTTACTAGACAGTGCGCAATATACCTCCTCGAGTCTTCGTTCGTACTTAATTATCAAATTTGACTTCCGAACACGATCCCGGCTTAATTCCAGACTTCAAAGCTTCAAATCACTTAAATTCATTTCAAACATCTATATAGCTCGGAATCACACCTACAAGGCATAAAACACACAATTAGTGCAAAACAATAGCGATTAAAGCACAACCTCAACTAAAGTGCAGTAAATTAGAGCGTAATAATCGACTAAAATACGTTATTATAGCCTATCATCAGTTAGCTCGGAAATGCAATATTTTTATTGAATAAAGATGCATATAAAAATTTTCTCTTTAAATATATTATTTAAATTAACATTATTGATCTTTACAAAACACCTAGAGTAATACAATTAAGGAAATTATTTCTAAGTGTTGGGCCCATGCTCAGGGCATTCATTATGGACGACAAGCTTCGGAAATACCATTTCAGCAAAAAAACACGAAAACTATTTCTATTGCCAATACAACGTGTTTAGTCAAATATTTCTAATAGTTAATACAACTTGTTTAGTCAATTTCTAGCAGAAGAAAGAATAAAGTGTCCGGTAAAATGGAGCAGAATGGATTAAGAGAACTCAGACAACAATCCCCAACTAGCGTGGGATTGAAGCATACTTATTGCCTTTTTTTTTCTTCAACCAAAAGAATCAATAATGGGACAGTAAGTACTACTGAAGTACAAAGACTGTCACTTTACTCCAGCGCTGAACAACAAATGAGAAGTTCAATTCGACAGATTATGTGATACCTCAACAATAGATTTTTTTTATAAGATAAAACCTGCCGCATTGATTCTACCCATGAATCCAACAAAGTAAACCTCTTAATTCAACTTTTTATATTCGCATTCAACAAGTGAAGTGAGATTGGGAGGCTTTTTTTTAATCCCAGTTCTCATTCAATTGTAGCTTAATTGATATTTTCGACATAATTGTATTTTTTGCAGAAGATTTTGTAGAAGTTTTAGTCGTCCTGGATTTGTGAAAACATAAAATAATGTATCTACAATCAGAATACAAATAATCTACAGTTTATCTACAAACTGGGTATATTGAATTTTAATATCACAATTCTCATTCGATTGTAGTTTAATTGGGATTTACGACATAATTGTGATTTTTGTAGAAGATTTGTAGAAGTTTTAGTCGTTTTTGATTTGTGAAAACAGAAAACAAAGTATCTACAATTAGAATACAAATAATTTATCTACAAAATATCTACAAACTGGGTACATTGAATTTTTATATCCCAATTCCCATTCATTTGTAGCATAATTATGATTTTTGACATAATTGCGTTTTTCAGAAGATTTGTAGAAGTTTTAGCCGTTTTTTATTTGTGAAAACAGAAAATAAAGCATCTACAATCATAATACAAATAATTTACAATTTATCTACAATTTCTGCAATATGTCTTCTTCTTCTCCTTCAAGTTTCATTCTGAAATTCAGTCAAAACCAAGTCGAATCTTTACCAACACCCTTCAAAATTGAGATATAAACTCCAAACCATATTCCCAATTATTTTCAACAACACCCAATCCAAACAAATAATTATTTTTTAAAACCCAAATTTGAATTCAAAGCTTTCAAACTTTTTAATGGCTGTCAATGATGGAAAATATCTGGAAGAATATTTACTTCCATAATTGTAGCGCGCCAAAATAGGAATATCTGGAAGAATATTTAGTTCCAAATTTGTACTGCACCTAATTAGGAAGGGATCAGCTCCTAATAATTGGTATTTAATGAATGGTATATATTTTGTAGAATAATTGTGAATATGGCGCGTAAATATAAAACTATGCCAATTTTTTTGTAATAAGATTTTATATATGGTATAAGAAGGAAAAAGCCTCTTTGAACATTACTATTGAATTTTTATATATGGTATAAGAAGGAAAAAGCCTCTTTGAACATTACTATTGAAAGAAGAATTGACCATGTGATAGCCTTAATGGCTTTAGATGAAGAACGTTATTCTTCTATCAGATTGTAAAGTTTTTTGGACTATATATGCTTTGTTGTTTTTTATGTTTTTATGGCAGAGTAAAGAAAAAAGTTAAAACTTTTCTTCCCTTTTCTTTGGTGCTGGGTTTTCTTCTCATAAATTTTTGTTGTTTCTGCTCTTAGTTATACTAGAAGAGCTTGTTGAATCCTAGGAGATACACCTAATATTACTTATCTCGGTGTGGACAAAATATCCTTAAGGACAGTGTCCTTGACACGCCTCAAGCTAAATATTATTCTCCATAATCCAATTTTTTTACAACAATCTTAAAGATATTTACACGCTGTTATATGGAGAATAACGCTGCCAATGTTGTTGTTGTTGCTACTACATCTGATGCGCCTACTGTTTTGGTTGTTGTTCCCTCGCTAATTATACGTGCCAAATCTTTTTCCGGTGTTTCAAAAATTGTGGTTTTTGGTGGAGAGAATTTTAACCGCAAGCACCCTGTTGTTGACAAAGGAAAAGAAATTGCTACTAGAAGCAGCCTTGTGGAGGACAACAACTGTCAGATAAAAATAAGTAACAGGTATGATAAAAGAAATGGTTATAAGCCCAAAACCAACAATCAAACCTTAAGGAAAAAGGCAACTGCTTTCTGTGTGGCAAACATGGCCACTATGTTGTTCAAGCCGAAAAAGGGTTGGGAATGACAATCCCACTAAGGCTAAAGTAAATTTGACAGAAGCCAAAGTGGATGATATAATTGTTGTGGTTGTTTCCCAAGTGAACCTTGTGGCTAATGTGAAAGATTGGATGTTGGATTCTGGTGCCACTAGGCACATATGTGCTAACAAAAAAGACTTTGTGTCTTACACCCAAGTTGAGGAGGGAGAAGAAGTTGTCTATCTTGGTGATTCAAGAACTACTCAAGTTCTTGGAAAAGGCAAAATTCTTCTCAACCTCACATCTAACAAATTTTTGGCATTGAATGACGTGTTGCATGTTCCTAGTATCTGAGCCAATTTGGTTTCAATGGGGGTAAAGGTTTTTTTGAATCTGATAAGGTCGTGTTGACCAAAAATAATAATTTTATTGGCAAGGGTTATTATTACCGTGGATTATTTGTACTCAATGTTATGAATGAAAATGGTAGTACTTCTGCTTACTTGATTGATTTTTTTAATTTATGGCATGCTAGATTAGGACATGTTAGTTTATCTTATATTAAGAAAATGCATTCCGAAGGTCTCGTTTAAAATATTTATTATTCAAATATTGATAAGTGTGAAGTTTGTGCCGAAACTAAACAAACTAAGAAATCATTTGCTTCATTATTTAAAGAATCCGAATTATTAAGTTTAATTCATACCGATTTAGGAGACTTGAAACAAACTATGACTAGAGGAGGGAAAAAATATTACGTTACTTTTATAGAGAATTTTTCTAGATATACAAAAGTTTATTTGTTGAGAAATAAATATGAAGATTTTAATAAGTTTTTAATTTATAAATATGAAGTAAAAAATCAATTGGATAAGAAAATCAAAAGAGTTAGATTCGATAGAGGTGGTGAATTTATTTTGTTGAATGATTATTGTAAGAAAGAAGGCATAATTCACGAGATAACTCCACCATATTATCCACAATCTAATGGTGTAGCGGAAAGAAAAAATAGAACCTTAAAGGAAATAACGAATAACATGCTTGTTAGTTCTAGCGCTCCGGATAATCTTTGAGGTGAAGCCATTTTAGCTGCTTGTCATTTACAAAATAGAATTCTTTATAAGAAAACGGGTAAAACTCCTTATGAGTTGTGAAAAGGCTATCCCCCTAATTTGAAATATTTGAAAGTGTGGGGGTGCCTTGCTAAAGTTATGTTACCCAATCTTAAGAAAAGAAAAATAGGATCTAAAATAACTGATTGTATTTTTATTGTGTATGTTGAAAGCAATGCAGCATATAGATTTTTAGTAGTCTAAAGTGATGTACTTGAAAACAATACTATTGTTGAAACAAAAAATTCTGAATTTTTTGAAAATGTTTTTCCTTTAAAATTTGAGAAATTTTTTGATGCTCATATTATTCCAAGTGATGATATTTCACATGTTCCAATTATTCAAAATGATTTTGAAAGTGAGGATTTAAGAATAAGCAAAAGACCAAGGAAAGAAAAATTTTTTGGTAATGATTTTTATACTTATCTTGTGGATAATGATACATATCCTAAGCTATTTCTTCTATGACACTTCATTTTGGAAAGAAGCTATTGATGTAGAATTAAATTTAATTTTACAAAATAAAACTTGGATTTTAGTTGATTTACCTCCGGGAGCTAAACCCATTGGTTGTAAATGAATTTTTAAGAAGAAACTTAACACGGATGGTCCATTGATAAATACAAAGGTAGACTTGTTGCAAAAGGTTTTACCCAAAAGCAAAATATTAATTATTTTGACACTTATGCTCCTGTAACTAGAATTTCCTCAATTCGTGTTTTACTTGCCTTGGTTTATATTTATAAAAATTTTATTCACCAAATGGATGTTAAAACTGCATTTTTAAATGGTGATTTGGAAGAGAAAATTCACATGGAGTAACTTAAGGGTTGTATAGAGTCTGACCAAGAAAATAAAATATGTAAATTGCTAAAATCTTTATATGGTCTAAAGCAAGCACCTAAACAATGGCATAAAAAATTTGATCAAGTATTGATTAATGATGGCTTTTCATTAATTGAAGTAGATAAATGTGTTTATACAAAATGTGTAGATGGTACATGTGTTATTATTTCCCTTTATGTGGATGACATGCTTATTTTTAGTTGTAGCCTTGATTTGGTACATAAAACCAAAATTTTCTTGTCTTCAAATTTTGAGATGAAAGACATGGGAGAAGCCAGTGTTATTTTAGGCATGAAAATTATAAGAGATGGCAATAGTTTGATGTTGACTCAAGAACATTATGTTGAAAGAGCTCTTAAAAATTTTGAAAAATTTGATGTGGTACATGTAACTACTCCTTATGATGCTAGTAGTCAATTAAAAAAGAATAAAGGAGATGATGTATATCAAAATAAATATGCTCTAGTTATTGGTAGTATAATGCATTTGATGAATTTTACTAGAGCTGATATTGCATATGTTATGTGTAGATTGAGTAGATATACTCAAAACCCAAGTCATGATCATTGGAATGCATTAGTAAAAGTAATGAAATATTTGAGAGTTACCATGAACTATGGTATTAAATATAGTGGATTTCCCACTGTACTAAAAGGATACAGTGATGCTAACTGGATCTCTAATTCAGATGAGACAAAATTCACTAGTGGTTATGTGTTCACCCTCTGTAGGGGTGTTGTGGCATGAAAATCAACTGAACAAACAATAATAGCTAGATCTACCATGGAATTTGAGTTTGTGGCATTGAAATTAGCTGGCAATGAAGTCGGGTGGTTAAAGAACCTTTTGGCGAGTATTCCACTAGGAATTAAACCGACACCTTCTGTATTGATGCATTGTGATTGCCAAGCTGCAATAGTCATTGCCAAAAATAAATTCTTTAATGGGAAGAGTAGACATATATGATTGAGACATAATGTGATAAAGAAACTGCTAAGAGATGAAATTATTTTCATAGATTATGTGAAGTCAGTAGTGAATTTGACCGATCCTCTAACTAGAGAAATTTTAATTTGAGTCTCACATGCCATATCATACTTGTGTGAGACTCTCCAAAGCTGAACAGTTGGACTAATGGGTCCCACTTTTACCATAATTTTTCTCTCTCTTCTAATTTGTCTTGCTCATCCCGAACAGCCCATTCTAATTTTCTTTTATATTACTCTACGAAAAAATTCACGTTCATTCTCCACATCAAAATTCCAAAATATCTCTGTCTCCTTCCTTAGTCAAAAATTCGTTTTCTCACTCTTTTAGTTCTCCCCACACCTGTTTTTAAAAGAGATGAAAGCACTTCATAAAATCACAAAGCTTTTCATCTAAAACTAGCCGTAGCTAAATTGATAAAGTAGTTTAATAAGATTTTTTGCAGTAAAATTGATATCATTAAGATTGTTCATCATTATTTGGTAAAAAACAAAAAGCAAGAAACATGGAGATTTTGTTTAAGGATACCAGAAAAGGCCAGTTCTAACTCTTAACAGATTTCGTACCCACAGTTACTCAATTAATATTGCATCGCTTTGACTGTTTCGTGGTGGGTTATTTCAGGCGATGAAAAAGTTCCTTTAAAAAAAATCAATCTACATACTTAAAAAGATAGCATTAACAATTAGTTAACAATAATTTGAAATTACATTTGAAATGGAGAACATTAAAAGGAGAAGTAGAAAATCAAAGTTGACAGGGGAGGAAAAATAGGTTAGACTAACTTTTTCACCCTAATTTATTCCACAATCCCCTTCACAAACTTTAAACCCATTTTCAGTAAATCCTTTTTTCACTGTCACACATATTATTCCCCAAGAGCTGTTGTTTCTTCTACACAGACGAGTTTTGTGCAAAGGAAAATAAAGTGATGTCTTGGGATTCTGATGTGGAGAGTGAAGAAGAATTTTCTGGTAGAGTAAAAAAAAAAACTAAAAGGGGCTGTTTGGGATGACAAATACGAATTAGAAGAGAGAGAAAAATGGTGTTAAAAGTTGGGACCCATTAGTCCAAATGTCCAACTTTGGAGAGTCTCGCACAAGTATGACATGACATGTAAGACTCAAAGTAATATTTCTCCTCTGACTAAACCTTTGGGAAGAAAATTAATATCTGAAACATCGAGGAGAATTGGACTTTTGCCAATTTGAGTTATATCAACTATGATGGTAACTCAACCTATGTGATTGGAGATCCCATGAAATATGTTCATATGGGTAATAACAAGTCATTAGTTGATCAAATGTGCACTATTAAATTATATCCCTTCCTATGGTGTGTGTATATAGCGCAAGACTGCAAGGAATGAGAGTCTGCGTTATTAAACTCTTAATCCAATCCATAGCCTAATTTTAGGTGGTGTATTGCGCTGTAGAAAATACTTGATGGATGGACCTATATGAGTGTGGAGATTTGTGGCGAAATTTCTAGAGCACTCATGAAAACCAGGCGCGCGCATGGTCTATTAACGCAAAACCGCGTCAAACAACAAAGTGTGTGCGGGTATAATATGATAGATAAGACACTAAACTTACAAAAGAATTCTTGATTCATAGAAGTTTTAAACTTCACCAATTGAATTGTAAGTTTAATCTTAATTTATCTAGGTCTGGTTCATAGTCCTAGAGGCACCAGATTCGACGCATTATGCTTATTTGTGAAAATCCTGCAAATTATTAATATTATTATTTTATTATTTTTTCTAATATTCTTTTCGAGATATGTAGGGATTAATAGAAAAATACTTTTGATATCTCAAAAAGAAATATTCCAAAACTATGTCCAGATTCATTTTCTTACAATTATATTAATGAATCATTATTATAGTAAATATATTAAATATATTTGTAACAGAAAATTAGTTTAATTTTGAATTCACTTTGGACATATTAAATCTGATTTTTTGAATGCTCATTAGTGGGTAATTTGAACGCTACTATTGAAAGATGAATTGACCATTTGATAGCCTTAATGGCTTTAGATTAAGAACGTTACTTTTTGAAAAGAACGTTCAGTGGCTTTGTAACAGAAGCCTTTATGACTTACTTTGAATTCAACATTTTGAAAGAACGTTACTTTTGTAACAAAAACCTTTATGGCTTATTTTTGGTTCTTAAGCGTATTCTTCTATCAGATTGTAAAATTTTTTGGACTATATATACTATAATACTATGTTGTTTTTTATGGTTTTATTGTAGAGAAAAGAAAAAAGTTAAAACTTTTCTTCCCTTTTCTTTGATGCTGGGTTTGCTTCTCATAAATCTTTGTTGTTTCTGCCTCTAGTTATACTAGAAGAGCTTGTTGAATCCTAGACGATATGTCTAATATTATTTATCTCAGTGTGGGCGAAATATCCTTAAGGACTGTCCTTGACACGCCACAAGCTAAATGTTATTCTCCATAATCCAATTTTTTTACAGCTAAGTATTTTATTATATGTGACATCATCGTTTAATTTAAAAAACTTACGGGCAAAATTGCCTATTAGGAGCTGAGCGGAGTCAAGCGTTTCAAGATGTTCAACCGAATCTCTTTATCATGTAGTATATAGTGTGTAAACTAATTTTCTACTTTAATATTATATACTATTGCATCTTTTGTACACACACAAAAAAAAAAAAAAAACTGTTGTGTGCTCTTTGTTGTCAACAATCAACATTGATGAATTGGCATATATCATCAAAACTCCGAAGCTAGGATGCTTGTACGTGAGAAGTACTAGGATCCATGACTCCCTAAGACATTCTCGTGTTGCATAATCACTAAAACATGCAGTGGGATAATTTGATTTTCTCTACCCTTAACAAGAGGTCTCGAGTCCAAGACTTTAAGTCATTTGGGCTTTAAAGTAAAAGAAGTGTGAATTGGAAATGGAAGGAAATAAAATGGAGGAAAAATAAAAATTTGAAGAAGTAAATTTTTGTCTTGCACTTTGTCCTTCATTGGTGAGGGACAACCACATTTATGTGCTTATATATAGAATCACTTCTTAAAGCTCTTAAAAGGAGTTGAAGAGAATGAACCCTCGCGCCGTCGTCGCTCGCTCGGCTCGGCTTCGGCTTCGGATTTGGATTTGGATTTATCAAATGATCGATAAGATTATTTTTTGGACAAAATTTATTCTATTATTTAATAAATAATTAAATGCCAAATCACTGCTGAAAATACGCGAGAACTTGAAGGTTCAGAAGGCCTCTCTGGCCGCGGTTCAGCCGCGACCGCGGTGGAACCGCGACAGTCAGATTCAGAGAGGCTCGAAGGTTCAGAAGGCCTCTCTGGCCGCGGTTCTGCCGCGATCGCGGTAGAACCGTGGCAGGCGGCGTATTTTCTGAAAAGGCACCTTTTTCAAACAACTCTTCTGATATTTGCCTATAAATTCTGAGGCAAGGCTGCATCTTCAACATACGAAAAATACTCCAGAACTTCTTTCTTTCTGAATATATTGCATCCTAGTTCGCAGTATCTCTCTCTCAAATTCGTAAGTGTGATTTTGCTCCGTTCTTTGAGTTCGTTGGTATCCTGCAGTTTGTATTGCCACTGTTGCAGGAAGGTTTATTCCATTTTATCCTGGGAGGATTTAATCCATTACCTTGGCAACGTGTGAGGGGGTTAAAATTTCTTAAGGACACACAAGAAAATTGTGGACTCGGAAATTTCTGATTCTTCTACATTTCTTTATTTTTCTAACAGTTTTCTATTTCTTTTTTATTTTAACACAGTGACGCGTACAAGCTTAAGGAATTTTTATTTATTACTAACGTTTCTGTGTTAATTATTAAATTATTTTCTACATACTTTTGTTGGAGACTAAAGCCTTGTTGCTTTCTACTCCATTAATTGTTTCTGTCCGGTTTAAAGTACATAAAAAACTTTGCCGGAAAATAAACGTACGGGTTTGAAGTATATAAAAACTTCACCATTGTTACGTGTTGTATGTTTGGCTTGGTATTCAGTTTGAAGATATCAAAACTTCACTAATTTAACAAAGTTCTGTATTGTTTTTGACTTTATAGAAATATGACGAATGAAAACCAAACTAATTGGAAGTGTTGCGGGAACGGGTGCTACTATGACGAGTGTTGCTGCCTCGCCAAGCCGTTCTACTCCTGCCCATGCTATGGCACCGGCAGAAAAACCCGGGAAGTTTTCCGGTATTGACTTCAAACGCTGGCAAATGAAGATGCTCTTCTATCTTACTACGTTGAGTTTGCAACGTTTCATCAAGGAGGATCCTCCGGTCATGGCTGAAGATACTCCGGACAATGAACGACTTGTTGTAACTGAAGCATGGAAACATTCTGATTTCTTGTGCAAAAATTACATTTTGAGTTGTTTGGAAGATGGCTTGTACAATGTCTATAGTGTCATGGAAACTTCAAAAGCGTTATGGAATGCGCTTGAGAAGAAGTACAAGACTGAGGATGCCGGACTTAAGAAGTTCGTGGCTGCAAGGTTCCTGGATTTCAAGATGATTGACACTAGGTCGGTCATAACTCAAGTCCAAGAACTACAAGTCATTGTACATGACCTCCTTGCTGAAGGTATGACCCAAATCAATAATTTTATTAATAAGATTTATCTTATTATTAATCCTGAATTTGTTATTGAAGGTATGGTCATAAATGAGGCCTTTCAAGTCGCTGCTTTCATTGAGAAGCTACCTCCGCTGTGGAAGGATTTTAAGAACTATCTTAAACACAAACGGAAGGAAATGACTCTAGAAGACTTGATTGTTCGTTTGAGGATAGAAGAGGACAACAAAAATGCTGAAAAGAAGTCACGTGGAAACTCGACAATTGTGGGGGCAAACATTGTTGAGGAGGCACCACAAAATAAGAAGAGGAAGAAAGCTTCTGGACCAAAGAATTACCCAAGCAAGAAGAAGTTCAAGGGTAATTGCCACAATTGTGGAAAAACTGGGCATAAGGCAGTGGATTGTCGTGCGCCAAAGAATGATAAGAAGAAAAAGAATCAAGCCAACATGGTTGAAGATGAAATGGAAGACTTGTGTGCCATGTTGTCTGAATGCAACTTGGTAGGAAATCCGAAAGAATGGTGGATAGATTCTGGAGCCACCCGCCATGTTTGTGCTAACAAGGAATTATTTTCTTCTTATGCCCCTGCAGGTCCCGACGAGACTATCTTCATGGGAAATTCATCTACGGCCAAAATTGAAGGAGTTGGCAAGATTGCATTGAAGATGACGTCGGGAAAAATAGTGACTCTAAACCAAGTCCTCCATGTTCCAGAAATTCGCAAGAATCTTGTGTCTACCTCACTTCTTGTCAAGAATGGATTCAAATGTATTTTTGTTTCTAATAGTGTTGTAATAAGTAAGAACGATTTGTATGTAGGAAAAGGTTACCTAAGTGAGGGCCTTTTCAAGCTAAATGTAATAGCAGTTCCTATCAATAAAGTGAATGCTTCTTCTTACTTGCTTGAGTCAAACACTTTATGGCATTCGCGTTTAGGTCACGTAAACTTCAAAACATTGCGAAAGATGATAAATCTAGAAGTATTGCCAAAATTTGATTGCATCAATTCCAAATGTCAAATATGTGTGGAATCAAAGTATGCTAAGCATCCTTATAAGTCCGTTGAAAGGAATTCAAGTCCTTTAGACTTAATTCACACAGATATTTGCGACATGAAGTCAACACCATCTCGCGGTGGGAAAAAGTATTTTATTACTTTTATTGACGATAGCACGAGATACTGCTATGTTTATTTACTTAATAGTAAAGATGAGGCAATTGATGCTTTCAAGCAATACAAGAGTGAAGTTGAAACGCAACTAAACAAAAAGATCAAAATGATAAGAAGTGATAGGGGTGGCGAATATGAATCTCCTTTTGAAGAAATATGTTTGGAAAATGGCATTATCCACCAAACAACTGCCCCTTACTCTCCACAATCTAATGAAATTGCGGAAATGAAGCATCGAACGCTGAAAGAGATGATGAATGCATTGCTAATAAGTTCTGGCTTACCACAAAACTTGTGGGGGGAAGCTATACTTACAGCTAACCGAATAATCAACCGTGTACCTCATAGTAAAACACAATCCATTCCTTATGAGATGTGGAAAGGAAGGAAGCCTAGCTTGAAATACTTCAAAGTGTGGGGGTGTTTAGCTAAGGTACAAGTTCCTAAACCTAAAAGGGTTAAGATAGGTCCAAAAACGGTTGATTGTGTGTTTATTGGATATGTAACCAATAGCAAGGCATATCGGTTTCTGGTTCATAAATCAGAAAATCCTGAGATTCACATTAATACGATAATAGAATCAGATAATGCTGAATTCTTTGAAACTATTTTTCCATATAAAAAGGAAAGTGAAGTGACCTGCCAAAAGTCAAAACGACTTCGGGAGGAAATAATAGATGGTATGCCTAATGAAGAAAATCCGAGAAGGAGTAAACGTCAAAGGACATCTACTTCATTCGGTCCAGATTTTCTGACTTTTCTGTTAGAAAATGAGCCTCGTACCTTCAAGGAAGCAATGTCTTCATCAGAGGCACAATATTGGAAAGAAGCTGTCAATAGTGAAATAGAATCCATATTGAGCAACCATACTTGGGAATTGGTTGATCTTCCTCCAGGTAACAAAACGTTGGGTTCTAAATGGATTTTCAAGAAGAAAATGAAAGACGATGGTACTATTGACAAATACAAGGCAAGACTTGTTGTCAAAGGATTTAGACAACGAGAAGGTCTTGACTATTTTGACACATACTCGCCGGTAACAAGAATTACATCCATTCGGATGCTAATAGCGTTAGCCGCCTTGTATGATCTTCAAATCCATCAAATGGATGTAAAAACAGCCTTCTTAAATGGTGATTTAGAGGAAGAAATCTACATGGACCAACCCGAGGGGTTTGTGGTTCCGGGAAAAGAAAAGAAGGTGTGTCGACTTGTTAAGTCTCTTTATGGACTAAAACAAGCACCCAAGCAATGGCATGCGAAATTTGACCAAACAATGTTGTCAAATGGCTTTAAGATTAATGAATGTGATAAATGTGTTTACATTAAGAACGTTCCAAATCATATAGTCATTGTTTGCTTATATGTTGATGATATGCTAATAATGAGCAAAGACATTGCCGACATTCAAGCTACTAAGCGCATGCTTGCTAGTAAGTTTGATATGAAAGACTTAGGAGTTGCCGATGTAATTCTAGGAATTAAAATCAAGAGGACTCCTCAAGGTCTAGCTTTGTCTCAATCACATTACGTGAAAATGGTACTTGAAAAATTCAAACATTTGGAATTTAGAAGTGCAAGGACTCCAATTGACTTAAACCATCATCTTATGAAGAATAAAGGTGAAAGTACGTCTCAATTGGAGTATGCTCGTATGTTGGGAAGCTTAATGTACATCATGAACTGTACACGACCTGATATAGCTTGTGCGATAAGTAAACTTAGTCGATTCACAAGTAATCCCAACAAACATCACTGGGTGGCAATGAAACGAGTTCTGGGATACTTGGAGTATACTCAAGACTACGCTTTGCACTACAATAAATATCCTGCAGTTATCGAAGGATATAGTGATGCAAATTGGATAACCGGCTCAACAGAAACAAAGTCCACAAGTGGATATGTGTTTACTGTTGGTGGAGGAGCAGTATCTTGGAAGTCTTCTAAACAGACGTGTATTGCTCGCTCTACAATGGAATCAGAGTTTATAGCATTGGATAAAGCCGGTGAAGAAGCTGAATGGCTTCGGAATTTTTTAGAAGACATTCCGTTCTGGCCAAAACCTTTGGCTCCTATTTGCATACATTGCGATAGTGAGGCTGCAATAGGACGGGCAGGGAGCGTTATGTATAACGGAAAGTCTCGTCATATACGACGAAGACATAATACCGTTAGACAACTACTTTCTAGTGGAATTATCACTATTGATTATGTAAGATCAAAGGATAATGTTGCGGATCCGCTTACAAAAGGCTTAACTAGAGAGGGAGTTGAGAAATCATCTAAGGGAATGGGACTATGGCCGAGGACAAGTCAACATGGCGGTAACTCTACCTAGAATTTTGGATGTTCCGAGATCTAGGTTCAAGGAGCTCAAACAAAGTTGTGATTGACTGGTTCAACATTGTCAAAATAATATCTTTGGTCCATTCTCATGAAGAAGACAATATTCAGCAACAAGGATAGAACTTTACATGTTCTTTAATGATTACCTAAGTTTGATGAGGTATTTATCAAATAGTGTCAATCTAAATGATTACACGTTTAGGAATCACCTATGTAAGTGTGAAGTGGAAGCCGTTTCAATGAGAATTCTGTAAGGTCAATTCTCTACGCACTTATGAGACCAAGCAGTGTTCATGGCTGAAACGAACACAACAATGAGAACTACAAGACGGTTAAGGGTTGATTGTGTGACATATGGTTGTCTAGGTATACACTAAAGTTCGACGGTTCAAAGATATCAAATCTACCGATTGACCGAGTATATCCGACATATGTTCACAACGGAAAGTTTAAAGGGAAACCTACTTATCCAGATGCAATTAATCCTTACTTGCAAAATCACATAGCTTTCATCTATGATCTTTCTTGATATAGCCATTCCCATTCATGTGGGGGATTGTTGGACTTTAAGTCATTTGGGCTTTAAAGTAAAAGAAGTGTGAATTGGAAATGGAGGGAAATAAAATGGAGGGAAAATTAAAATTTGAAGAAGTGAATTTTTGTCTTGCACTTTGTCCCTCATTGGTGAGGGATAACCACATTTATGTGCTTATATATAGAATCACTTCTTAAATCTCTTAAAAGGAGTTGAAGAGAATGAACCCTCGCGCCGTCGTCGTCGCTCGCTCGGCTTGGCTTCGGCTTCGGCTTCGGCTTCGGCTTCGGCTTCGGCTTCGGCTTCGGCTTCGGATTTGTCAATCGATCGATAAGATTATTTTTTGGACAAAATTTATTCTATTATATAATAAATAATTAAATGCCAAATCACTGCTGAAGATACGCGAGAACCTGAAGGTTCAGAAGGCCTCTCTGGCCGCGGTTCTGCCGCGATCGCGGTAGAACCGCGGCAGGCGGCGTATTTTCTGAAAAGGCACCTTTTTCAGACACCTCTTCTGATATTTGCCTATAAATTCTGAGGCAAGACT
>MU784055.1:12450-39742 GCA_026770625.1 Nicotiana glauca | reverse complement strand
ATACGAAAAATACTCCAGAACTTCTTTCTTTCTGAATATATTACATCCTAGTTCGCAGTATCTCTCTCTCAAATTCGTAAGTGTGATTTTGCTCCATTCTTTGAGTTCGTTGGTATCCTGCAGTTTGTATTGCCACTGTTGCAAGAAGGTTTATTCCGTTTTATCCTGGGAGGATTTAATCCGTTACCTTGGCAACGTGTGAGGGGATTAAAATTCCTTAAGGACACATAAGAAAATTGTGGACTCGGAAATTTCTGATTCTTCTACATTTCTTTATTTTTCTAACAGCTTTCTGTTTTTTTTTATTTTAACACAATGACGCGTACAACCCCTACCCCTAGTATCTGGATTAGTCAAACTAATGGGCTCTGAATATCAATTAGCTAAGTCAGGGAAAAGCACTGATGAATAGGTTTAGCATTTTTATCAGCAAAATGACGAAAACTGATATTGCTGAAACAAGAATTATACATTTCAACTAGTACAAATTGTGTTCCAAATGCATTTTATCCCACATACCTAGCTTAACTTCAAATTGTGAAAGGAACATGGAGAGATCTTTGGGGTGGATTAACAACAATGGGGTTAGTTTTACCATTACCCTGTTGCTTTTCGTTTCATCTTCAAAACACTTGCTTTAGACTTGGTAACTCAAACCAGGGTGAAGGAAAACCGAAGAGCTACTAGAAACAGAAAAAAACTAGCCAGCTAGGTAAACAACAAAGTTCGGTATCCAGAACTAGGTGCCTAATGTTTACAGAAGTTGCCGCCTGACTGGAACTTAAGTAGCCTTCTGAAAATGCTGGGTTAATAGCCTCGCAATCTCTAGAAAACCAACTTTGTCCTTGCCCTCAAATATCGTCTTCAACTTTTCGTCACAATGTATCTCTCTCTTGTTTGCAGGATTCTGCAAATAGCAAAGTTACAACCACCGCGTCAGGAACTAAACAAAAGGGAGGTGATTAACATTTACTTTAGCTGAAACAAGAAAACCATTGCACCAAAAAAGAAAAAACTGGAAACAAAAATAATTAGCAGTGGTCAAATTGACAAACTCAATTTCTTCTTGCACACATCAGAAATCTCTTGGATTAAGTTGAGTCACAGACAAGAAAGATCAACTCCCAAACGCCAATTTTTTTTATAATGGTGGTGATTGGGCAGCTTGCGCAAATTCAACTTGATAACTGCAACCTCCCACATGCACAGGGTAATAACTCTGCCAACCAAGGCTCAGACGAATGGAAAGAAATCACCTAGTATTTTTTGTCTCTGCTAGGATTTGATCCTTGGTCTCTCATGACTTTCATCTACCTCATTGACCACCACGCCATACCCGTGGATGCAAATGCCAAACATAATTTCTTCATTTATTTTTGCACGGGGAAAGGAGCAATTAAATAGTGAATACTTTGATGAACCATGGCAATCATCTGGTCATAATAAATGGAAGCAGGTGCCACGATTACAAAAATCCCTCTACAAGGTCATATTGCACTGTTTTGCATTAACAGCCTACTGCAGGCCCCTGTAGGTAGGGATAGCAGATATGAAGTTTCCCAGTCACATGCAGCTAATAGCTATGACCTATGCAGATTCCAAATCAAAAAGTGGTGAAAAGCTCTGTGCAGGCAATCCTGGCATTCCCGACAAGTAATTTCATATCAAATACGAAACTAAGAAACAAACTTTAGAAGCATAAGTGGGCCTGTAGATAATTATGGTTGCCTTCATTGTGATTCCCCTCAATGCCATATAAGGAAGATCTCAGAATTACCACACTTGGAATTCTAATTTGTAACACTTTACCAATCTGATGCATAGCACACACCCTTGTAGCACTTACTTGGGAAGCAGGCACTATACATCAGCAATGCTTCCACAGAACCAATAAACTCCAGCCATCATATAACAGAATAATAGCCAAAACCAATTGTATGCCTACTGGACAACTAATCGAGTATTCCACTGTCCACAAATACTACAAGTATTCATTTTATCTAGCAACATAAGATGCATAGCTAACATGATTACCTCGGCAAAGACAAGTGAGACAGAACTTTTAGCAAAACAAGTATACAAGCACTAAATTCCACATTTGACCTTGTCTTAGGCAATATTTGGGAGAGAGGCATTGTTGAAAGACTGGTTGGAAAAAAATTAAAATGTTTATGCACACAAAATAGGAGTATAATGTCTTCATGGACCACCATAAATTTCTCTCAAGTTCATCCAAGTAATTAACAGGTGAAAAGAATCTCCAAAAGGATACAACATAAATGATACGATTCGACAATGATCGAAAATAAGAAGTTAAGGCAACCCAGGATGTGGTTTAGTGGTTAATGAAGTGGGAGTAGAACCATGAGAGCTCGGTTTCAAATCCCAATGGGGGCAAAGAATAATACTACTATGTAATTTCTTTTTGTCAGCCTAATCCTTGGTAGCGAAGTTGCACGGTAAGTGTGCTGGAAAGAGGTTAGTAGGTAAGGTAGAAGGTAAGCTGGCCCTAACACCAGCATCATTAAGAGAGGAAAAAAAAAATGAGTAAGAATATCTGTTACCATGCTCTTCAGAAACAACAAAACAACAACAACAACAACATACCCAGTAAAATCCCACTAGTGGGGAAAAAGTATTAAAAAAGAAAACGAATACTAAATGAGATCATTAACATAGAGGCTCATCACTTCAAAAGAATGAAGTGATATTGATCCAAAAGAAACAGACCTGAAGATTATGGGTTTTAATGTATTCCCAAACTTTTTTGACAGCATCAGTGCGGGAGGCTTCAGCAGTACCTAAGAACTTTCGGAGAGCAGGGGAAACTGGCTGCGGCTTCAGTATCCCATTGGGCCTACCTCTGCTCTTCGTCACCGTAGCTGTTGTTGTGGTTGTGGCTGCGGAAGTCTTAGCAGCAGCACTAAGAGCTCGACAGCAGTTTCCGAAGATCCGAGTTGATGAAGCCATTGATTTTTGGATTTTCGTAAAACCCTAGGACTGAGATCAATGGAGGGTTTTTGGAGAGAATGGCAAAGTCGTAGTTTTCTTGGTTTTGGTGGGGAAGTTTTTAGGTTCTTCCTCCTCTCAAATACCACGTCAAATGGTAACTGAGTTTCTACTTTCTAATTATTTGAGACATCCCTATTCTCAAGAGACCTCGTATAGATTAGTTACTAATATTTCTTTAACTTGACCAAAACGGATTAGAACGTGACCAAAAACATTTATGACATGCTGGTGACAAACTAATTTGTCAAACACAATCTATAGAAGGTGAAACGAATTACTATATAGTTGTTAGAAAAAGTCCTAAAAAGTTGTATTTCTTAGAGTTTGGCATTCCAACCATAATGCTTAATTTTTTATCGAGAAGATTCATCATAAATATTATTGAAGTATTTTCTTTTCTATTTTTTAGTTAAAACATCATCATTGTGGTGAGACTGTTTTTTTATATTAGAATTCAGAATCAGAAGTTAAATACATGAAGGATTGGGCTACTAATATGTCCTTATACTGAGCAACTACTACTAGTTCGGAGCATTCCCTCATGCAAAAAGCGTACCGGGGTGCCTTATAAGACAAAACAAAAAGGACAAATTAGACCATACCATGTGTTTAAGAGGTTAGTGCTCTCTGCTGTGTTCATTGGCTTTAATCAAGGTAAGGCATCTGTGAAGAAAATTGAGGTTTTCTCATACGAGCACCAATTGGCAAGTAAATCAGCTGGCCGTTAGCCTATATCTATAGTAGTCAACGACAACAACAACAATCCACTATAATTCTGTATGGGGTCAAATTTGACCCTATACGTCTCTACGTCAAAGGGTACGCCCTGTAAGCGTATACCCATTATAATAAGGGCAAGGTTCGGACGTAAGGGCGAAGGCGACGCCACTTCGAACTGGAGGACGTCAACCACGTTCAATACTTTTATTACTATTTTAAGGAAGACCCCTCCGTATAAAAAGGGGACCCTCCTATTGTAAAAAGATAGGTATTATTCTCGAATAATACAACTGTCTCTATCTCTATCTCTAACAACTATCTTCTTTTGAGTTCATGCTATCATTTCATAATAGTAGATCTACAACAATAACTTCACCTTTTCATCTCTAGGGTTATTATATTTGATTACGATTTACCCTTTTCATATTTTTTGATTGTTTTTAGCTTACAAAGTATCATTTAACTTTTGAGCCAAACAATTTGACGCCGTCTGTGGAGATTTCGAGAATCAAAATCATAGTATCCACCTAGATATCAACCAAATACATTTCTCTACATCACACGAAAACAAAAGATGGTTGAAAACAACACCAGATCGAAAGCTATAATGGGTGTCACAGCCAACCTTCTTGGTCCCCTCAACGAGGCCAGTGACGATATCATTATTAACGCAACCCCCAACACTGCACCAGGTGCAGAGATCTCATCTTCCCCATCCGAAGATCTAACGATCTTGCACGAAAAAGGAGCTTCCACGTCTGTTGTTAAGGAAGCACCCTCGGTTGTCAAAAAGCTACTGGAAGAATGGCTGACAAGCACCCTAAGTGGCTTGGTTGAGAAACCACCATCAAGCAACATCAGATCTGTGCCAACGGTAAGCATCACCACTGCCATGGGCGAACATGAGGATACACGAGTAAATAACCAACCTATCGAGGCACGACCAGCGACGGTACGCTAACTGCCATCCTAAGGAAGATGGAAGAAATGGAAAACGAAAACAAAGCACTCCGCGACTAGATGAAGGAACATCAGGAGAGGGTCGACAAAATCCCCGGAGCCCCCAAGTCTCTACCAAAGCGCAACGTGGGAAGGTTCGTAGAGCAGCCATACACTGAAGAAGTTGTCCCTCACTCTATCCCAAAAACCTTCAAGATGCCTCCCTACTTGAAGGTGTTCGACGGAACCACAGATCCCGAGGATCATCTAATTCACTACGTCACTGCTGTGAAGGGCAACGACCTATCGAAATAACAGGTACCATCGGTGCTGCTGAAGAAGTTTGGCGAGACCTTGACAGGAGGGGCTTTGGCATGGTATTATCAGTTGCCAGCTAAGGCAATATCAACGTTCGAGGAGATGGCGGATAAGTTTGTCACCGCCCATGCGAGTGCGAAGAAAGCGGAAGCAAGGGTCAACGACATCTTCGCCATTAGACAGACCACAGATGAAGGGCTCAGGGACTTATTAGCCAGGTTTAACAGGGTGAGGATGAGTCTGCCGAATGTATCGGAAGGTATGGCAGTCGCCGCTTTCCAGAACGGGCTAAGCAGGGACGGCTTGAGGGAAACCAAGAAGTTGCTAAGCCGCCTCATAAAATATCCCCCCACCACATGGGAGGAAATCCGCAATGCCTACTGTGCCGACGTACGAGCGGACGAAGATGATCTCAATGGGCTGACTCAACGGCTAACGACAATACACTCAGAAATAAGGAAAGATCACCGCAACGAGGGACGTCGAGAACAACTCCCGCGCTCCAACAGAGACCGACATCAGCCATACACCAGATCCTCCCATCCACTGCCCAGACATACGGACGCTTTACAGCGACACGTCGCCCCACTCCGAAACGAAAGAGGTACGCCCCCCTTATTATCCGCACATAACTTTTGCGTGTCTCCTTCAGAAATAGTGTACGCACTGGAGAAGCTGGGCACCAAGGTGCAATGGCCGCAGAAGATGAAATCAGATCCCACCACAAGGAAATCAAACGTCCTGTGCGAGTTCCATCAAGAACGGGGACATAAAACCGAAGACTGCATAGGCCTACGACAAGAAGTAGTCAGGATGCTTAACCAGGGATACCTGAAGGAGCTACTCAGCGACAAAGCAAAAATCAACTTTGCGCGCGGACGGGAACAACCCTTGAGCCACCAAAGCTGCCTTCCCCAACACGGACGATAAATATGATCGTCGGTGGAGGCAACAACTCAACGATCAACCACGTCAAGTTCGCCAATACGCACAGACTGAAGCGGACCATCTCCCACGAACGGTATGACGACTTCGAAGGTAGTTTTGCCTTCGATAAGTCTGATGCCGACGGTTTGTCTTTCCCTCACTATGATGCTTTAGACATTACTTTACGTATCGCTGATACGGATGTCAAAAGAGTTATGGTCGACGACGAAAGTGACGCCTGTATTATCCACCCAAGGGTCCTTGCACAAATGGGACTCGAGGATAGGGTAATACCGCGCTGCATAACACTAACCGGTTTTAACAATGCGGTGGAACGGACATCTGGAGAAATAACCCTGCCCGTCCTAGCGGGAGGAGTCACGCTGGAAACGACTTTCCATGTGATGAACCAAGAAACGGCGTACAACGTCATCATAGGACGCCCATGGATACACGCCATGCGAGCGGTTCCTTCAAGCCTTTACTAGGTGGTCAAATTCCCTACCCCATGGGGAATATTCAACATTAGGGGAGAGCCACGCACCGCGCAGGAGTGCTACAAAATAACCCAAGACTGCGCCCACACCCAACAACTAAGAGGGGAAAGTGCGGAGGCATAGCAATTAGCCGTGTCGGGAACCAAAACCGACCCAGCAACGGACGCCATCAAAGATCCTGACGTCGTAGAAGCGTGTAAAGCGATGGTCAAAGACCTCGACCCAGTCCAATTAGACGATACCAACCCAGTAAAGAAAGCCTACATCGGCCACGACCTCACCGACCCAAGTAAGTATCATGAATTCCTAGCTAACCATGCAAATATATTTGCTTTCTCCCATTCAGATATGCCAGGGATCCTGCGAGATATCGCCACCCACAAGCTGAACGTCGACCCATTGCATACGCCCGTGCAGCAAATGAGAAGAAAATTTAATATCGCAATCAATGAAGTGGTCGGCGAGGAAGTGGACAAACTACTTGCTAACGGATCCATCAGGGAATCAAAGTACCCCTAGTGGGTCGCCAATATCGTCATGGTTAAAAAGAAAAACGGGAAGTGGAGAATGTGCGTATATTTCACCGATCTAAACAAAGCATGCCCGAAGGATTCATTCCCACTACCTCACATCGACCAATTGATCGACGCCACCGCATGACATGAACTGTTGAGTTTTCTAGACGCTTATTCCGGTTACAATCAAATCATGATGGCCGAGGAAGATCAGGAGAAGACGACTTTCATCACCCACCAAGGGACTTACTGCTACAAAGTGATGCCCTTCGGGCTAAAAAAACGCGGGGGCTACATACCAGAGATTGGTCACCAAGATGTTCAAAGCGCAGCTCGACAAGACCATGGAAGTCTATATCGACGATATGCTGGTGAAGTCGGCGAGAAAAGAGGATCACATCGATCACCTGAAAGAAGCCTTCGGAATATTGAGAAGGTACGGGATGAAGCTGAACCCCGAGAAATGTGCCTTCGGTGTAGCCTCAGGAAAGTTCTTAGGATTCCTCATATTACAACGAGGTATCGAAGTTAACCCAGACCAAATAAAGGCGATAAACGTGATACCCGAGATGCTGAACAACAAAAAACAGGTACAAAAGCTGACGGGGCGAATAGCCGCCCTATCTAGGTTCATCTCACGATCCTCCGACAGATGCCACAAAATTTTTAACGTACTAAGAAAGGACAATGGATTACAATGGAATGAAGAATGTGTCGAAGCCTTGAGAAAACTGAAGGCGTACCTTTCCTCGCCTCCGCTGCTGGCAAAAGCAAATTCGGGCAAACCCCTGCTGGTATACCTGGTTGTATCAGAGGTCGCCGTCAGTGCAGTATTGGTCCGTGAGACTAAAGGTACGCAATCCCCTATTTATTATATTAGCAAGACCCTAGTGGAAGCCGAAACACGGTATCCACATCTTGAAAAATTAGCCTTGGCACTGGCCGTAGCTTCACGGAAGCTCAGGCCCTATTTTCAATGCCACCTCATAAAAGTGGTGATGACCTTCCCCGTGAGAAGCATCCTACATAAGCCTGAGCTATCAGGCAGGCTCACCAGGTGGGCCATAGAGCTCAATGAGCATGATATCTCGTATCTCCCGAGAACCGCCATCAAGTTGCAGGTCCTCGCTGACTTCGTGGACGACTTCAGAGTAGAGATACTGCCAAAGGCGGAACAAGAGGCACGTCTTGACCCCTCCAACACCGACCTGTGGGCTCTTTACACTGACGGTGCCGCTAATGCCTCGGGACCAGGACTGGGACTCGTCCTCGAAATCCCCATGGGCAAAATAATTTTCCAGTCCATACGATGCCCCGAGATGACTAACAACAAGGCCGAGTACGAGGCTGTTATCGCAGGTATAAAATTAGCCATCAAGTATGGAGCTCGACGACTCGTTCTCCATTGCGACTCCCAGCTCGTGGTGAACCAGGTCACTGGGACTTACCAAATCAAGGAGCAGAGATTGCAAAAGTACCAGTCGAAGATCCACAGATTAATGACCGAGCTCAACGAGTGCCACTTTGAGCAGGTTCCTAGGGTGCAGAACGCCGAGGCAGACGGTCTAGCAAAACTGGCTGCAACCACTAAAAACTTCGACAAAGAAAGCGTGGTCACCCTCCTTCATTCAGCCATTGATCATACTGAGGTACTCTCCTTAAATTTGACTTGGGACTGGCGCGACCAGTTCGTGTCCTACTTACAGGAAGGGACACTCCCACCTAACAAAAAATAAGCCAAGAAGCTCCACGTACAGGCCGCCCGGTATTGCCTGATAAACCACGAGCTCTACAAAAGGACCTTTGGCGGATCCCTAGCTAAGTGCCTAGGCCCTCACCAAACGACACCAGTACTCGAAGAAGTACACGAAGGCCACTGCGGCACCACACAGGTAATCGCGCCCTCGTGTGCTGCTTAATACGGGCCGGCTACTATTGGCCAACTATGAAGAAAGACGCGGCAGAATATGTCTGCCGGTGCGAACAATGCCAGAAGTTCTCCCCCATGATACACCAACCAGGAGAGCCTCTCCACTCCGTCACTTCCCCGTGGCCTTTCATCAAATGGGGAATGGACATAGTCGGCCCGCTACTAGTAGGACGAGGAAAGGTACGATTTCTACTAGTTTTAACTGACTATTTTTCCAAGTGGGTGGAAGTAGGTGCGTACGCCCAAATACACGAATATGAAGTCATCGCTTTCATATGGAAGAATATCATCTGCCGCTTCGGCATCCCTAAAGAAATCACCTGCGACAACGGGCGACAGTTCATCGGCCATAAAACAACTGAATTCTTCGACAAATGGCATATTAAGCGAGTACTCTCCATGCCATACCACCCCTCTGCCCACGGCCAAGCAGAATCGTCCAACAAAACAATACTAAACATACTGAAAAAGAAGCTCGAAGACGCCAAAGGTCTATGGCCTGAACTACTACCAGAAGTACTCTGGGCACACCGAACCACACCCAAATCCTCCACAGGAGAGACAACATACTCACTGGTCTACGAAACCGAGGCTGTCATACCGGTCGAAGTCGGTGAACCAAGCCTCAGGTATTCGTATACAAGCGGAGCTGAAAACGACATGAACAGACTTCAAGATCTCAATGAGGCCGAGGAAAGAAGAGAAATGGCTCACATAAGAATGGTGGCCTAGAAACAACAAGTTGAAAGGTACTACAACAAGAGGGCCAAGATATGACCGCTCAAAGTGGGTGACTATGTCCTCAAAGCCAAAACGTTGGCATCAAAAGATCCAAGCGAAGGAAAACTGGGCGCCAACTGGGACGGACCATACAAAATCACAACATCAGCAGATAAAGGGGCGTTCCAGCTGGAGATAATGGAAGGAAAAATGCTCCAAAACAACTGGAACGTCGCCCACCTCAAGTGTTTCCATTTCTGAAAAGCGCCTCCCGAGTCGTACTCTTTTTCCCTTGATCGAGTTTTGTCCCAATTGGGTTTTCTCGGGGAGGTTTTTTAACGAGGCGGCAGGGGAGACGCATGGAGATACTCACGAGGCAAGTTTATCACACCAGCCACTCTGTACGCCCTCCCGAATAGCATGACAAAGGGACTGGACTAGCATGATCTCCAATATATGAAAGGCTACGACCATCTTCAAAGTATGACAGGCTACGACCATCTCCAACGTATGAAAGGCTATGACCATCTCCAATGTATGAAAGGCTACAGCCATCTCCAATGTATGAAAGGCTACGGCCATCTTCAAAGTATGAAAGGCTACGGCCATCTCCAATATATGAAAGGCTACGACCATCTTCAAAGTATGAAAGGCTACGACCATCTCCAATGTATGAAAGTCTACGGCCATCTCCAATGTACGAAAGGCTACGGCCATCTCCAATATATGAAAGGCTACGACCATCTCCAATGTATAAAAGGCTACGGCCATCTCCAATGTATGAAAGGCTACGACCATCTTCAATGTACGAAAGGCTACAACCATCTCCAATATATGAAAGGCTACGACCATCTCCAATGTATGAAAGGCTACGACCATCTCCAACGAATAAATGGCTAAGGCCACCGTCGTCAGTAAGTCGACCCAGCTCGACTACGACATAATAACTCGATGACAATCGAAGTCATGTACATAGTAACTCGACGACAATCAAAGTCACGTACATAATAACTCGACGACAGTCGGAGTCACGTACATAGTAACTCGACAATAGTAGAAGTCACGTGCATAATAACTCGACGACAATTGAAGTCACGTACATAATAACTCGACGACAGTCGAAGTCACGTATATAATAACTCGATGACAGTCGAAGTCACGTACATAATAAATCGACGACAGTCGAAGTCATGTACACAGTAACTCGACGACTCGAATTCACATACATAATAACTCGACGACAGTCGAAGTCACGTACATAGTAACTCGACGACAGTCGAAGTCACGTACATAGTAACTCGACAACAGTCGAAGTCACGTACATAGTAATTCGACGACAGTCGAAGTCACGTGCATGGCTACAACCATATCCAACGAATAAATGGCTAAGGCCACCGTCGTCAATAAGTCAACCCAGCTCAATTACGATAAACAAAATAACTCGACAACGGTCGAAGTCACGTGTATGGCTACAACCATCAACAATATCACGGTTAAAGCAACTGTCACCATCGGTCACCAACGCTGTTCGACTACGGCGCAAAGCACGTAAGTAACAGACAAGGAGACATTCCAGAAACACTGAAAAACCTTACAAGCAAACAAACAAGCATCCACTCTACGGAGTCGACATACCGAAAAAAAAGGGTACGAAAAGAAACAGCAAAAGAGTAACTTCTATTATCATCAAGAAAAGTATACATGTACAACGAGATCTATTCACATCTCCGCAAAACATCAAAAACAATGTAAATACGAGCCCTAGCATTCCCCGACATCCTGTCCGCCATCGCCCGCCGGTCCGTCATCTTTTCCGCTGCCGCCCTCAGCTTGCTAAGCCGCAGAGATCCAGGACCCAGAAGACAGATGGTTAACGTCTTCAGAATTATAGCCCGTCTAGCCTGGGTAATTGGAACTATATCCACCGGCTTCTCGGGCAACCCGAGCTAAACGCCGCTGGTCCTCTACCTCCACCTCAGTGGCTCGTCCTGCAGTAAACAACTCCTAAAACATGACCAGCTTGGCTTCGGCATATACCCATATGTCCCGCACCTCGCTAGACATGCCGTCGTCGGACCTGGACACAGCAGTCTGCTTGAGAGCCTCAATTTCAGCTGCCTTGGCATTGAGTTCGGCGGTTAAGGCATCGACCTCGGCACGCAAATTAGCAGCCTTCGCTGCTACCCCACGACCGACCTCCAATTCATCCTCCTTTGACTCGAGAAGAATCTCCAGTTCAATATTTCGAGCCAAGGCAGCCATCATCTGATCATCCACCTGCTCCAGCTGATCTACCCTTCGCTGCAGCTGAGCCTCCGACTCCCCCAGGCCCTCACGAAAAAACCTAAAACTGCGGGTCCTGAGCGAATAGGTCGCCAGCGCCTGATGCTTAGCGCGGAACTCCCGGTACTTCTTTGCCACCCTCTTGAGGGTGGTAGCCTTCTTCTGCACTCGCCGACCCCTCTCTATCTCCAGAACGAGGGTCTAAAGAAGAGAGAAAAAGAAGACAAATTAGCATGCACCAAAGTTCAATTTATAATACATAAAGGAGAACGAAGTGTACCTGCAAAGCCGCACCGACAACACTTCGAGATAGATCCCTATCGCTAACATCTTTCAAACTCTCGCGCTCAGCGGCCGCACACAGCAGGGTCATATCCACTGCGGCCTGCTCGCTGTGTTTCAACAGGTTATATCCGCTTGGGATTAAAATCCGGCGGATAGACCCACCCGCCGTCATCCCCACGCCTACCGGGGCCGCCCTAGGTTCCGCCCTCTCCTCATCATCTGCCTCCTCATCAGCAACCGACTCGCCACCCTTCAGAACACGTACAGGGGGCGGTGTCGAGAACTGCCCTCCCCTGGGAAGCCGACCTCCCCGAGCGGATGGCATCGACCATCAAAACTGTCCTCGACTCCGGACGAGGTTCACTCGCCCCCTCGTCCTCTGTGGCAATCCCCTTGCCGAGCATCAACCGTTGCCTCTTCCTCGCCAGCGGCTCCTCGCCCTCAGAAGTCTCCTCTACGGGCCGAGGGGATAGCGGCGAAGGAGTTGCTTCGCTTGTGGACGTAGCCACAGGCGCAGCCTCAGGTTGAGCGACCTCTGGGACGCCATCACTGGGTGAGTCACGGGGTACGTACTCATCCCCTGAATTAGTCCCCACACCAGACGAGGCGACGACATTCTGTTTCCTCCTCTTAGGGGTGCTCCGACCTGCCAACATAAAATAAGTCAAGCAACGAAACCTAATGAAACCTCCAGACCATGGTCAAAGAGTTACCTGGTGGGCCATATCGATCGCGGAATGCGGACCAAGTGCGGCACTCCTCCACAAACGGAATCAACCTCTCCACCCACGACCTAATATCGTCAACAGATCGGGGTGGAGAAGCCCTAGTTGCAAAAAGGAAAGGAAAACACAAAAAGTTATAATGGTCGTACGGTCAAGATGGCACACAACGGTTAATTCGAGTAAAAGCACTTACGTTCTAGATTCCACCTCTCTGGGAATCCTTTAGGATTCGACACCAGGTGCTCCGTCCTGATGTAGAAAAATTTGCGCCAGAAGCGGCGATTGGTCTTGTCGTCGGTCTTAACGACCAGGCCCCTCGTGCCATGACTCTTTAGTTGCAGCATAGTGCCCTTCATGTATCCAGGGCTGAATAAATGCAAGAGGCAGTGGACCGAAACGCTGAATCCGGACCTGGCCGCGTAGGTGGTCATAATACGACACACCTTCCAAATGTAGGGAGTGAGCTAAGCCGGGCACACATTGTAGAAGCGGCAGAGCTACTCCACGAGAGGATAGACTGGGAAGGCCATATCCGATCAAGAATGGATATTCATAAAATGTACAATATCCCGGCCGGTGCACGTTAGCATATTTCGCCTCGGTCGACTCCTTCACCACATGGTCTGAAATCTGGTATGCTCCTCGCAGGTCGTCTAAATGCGACTGTAATAGCTTGCTGTAATCCCAATGAGGGGTCAATCTCTTGGTCGGGAAATCCCTGTGAACATGTACCTCTTTTGGAAGGATATTATCTACGCTGAGAGGGACGAGGGGTTTCTCTGCCTTTTTCCCACCACCAACCGAAGATGGCAGGACCCGAGATAGGGTGTCATCCTTGGATTTTTTGCTGTTTTGCCCACGTTTCGCCATAGTAATTTTTTTATGTAAATCAAGCTCTGACAACAAGAAAGGTGGTCTCAATAGAAACGGAAAAGTTTAGCATGAAGTAACGATTTTTGGCAAAGAAGATGAAAAGGGGAGTAGAAAAAATCGGACGTTCGAAAGATAAATTTTATTTTGAACCTTCCTCCTATTTATGGGGCTAAGATACACGGAAATCGAAGAGGCATGATTCAAAATGGGCGCGGGAAACCAAAACGTCAAATCGCCTCCTAAAATGCCTAGGGAGCAAGTATAATCATGACGCATGCTGGCGGTGACATCATTTTAAAAAGTAGACCACGTGTTAACGGATCGACGACTCCATATATTTCCCCTACTCGTGTCATCGACCTCATAATAAGATCAAATTATCCAAAGACAAGGTCAACATTTCCGCCCATTGAAGACGTCTACCGAATACGCCTCCAACAAGCGGAGGGACTAACTGTAAGGGGTCAAATTTAACCCTATACGTCTCTACGCCAAAAGGGTACGCCCTGTAAGTGTATACCTATTATAATAAGGGCATGGTTCGGATGTAAGGGCAAAGGAGACGCCACTTCGAACTGGACGTCCTCGCTAGGAGGACGTCAACCACGTTCAATACTTTTATTACTATTTTAAGGAAGGCCCCTCCTTATAAAAAGGGGACCCTCCCATTGTAAAAAGATAGGTGTTATTCTCGAATATTACAACTCTCTCACCTTAACCTATTCTCTCTCTATCTCTATCTCTAATAGCTATCTTCGTTTGAGTTCATGCTATCATTTCATAATAGTAGATCTACAAGAATAACTTCATCTTTTCATCTCTAGGGTTATTATATTTGATTACGATTTACCCTTTTCATATTTTTTGATTGTTTTTAGCTTACAAAGTATCGTTTAACTTTTGAGCCAAACAAATCCTACTTAGTGGGGTCTGGGGAGGGTAGTGTATACGTAGACCTTACCCCTACCTTGAGGTTAGAGAGGTTGTTTCCAAATGGACCCTCGACATCCTTCCCTCCAAGAACTTCCCACATTGCTCTTGGGGAGACTCGAACTCACAACCTCTTGGTTGGAAGTTGAGGTTGCTTACCACCAGAGTAACGCCTCTTGTCTCTATATCTATAGTAATCACTGAATCTATAATTGCCTATATTCTTCAGGTGTACAATCTGCTTGACCAGTTGGTTGATTTCCCAAGGAATAAATGACTGTCCGTTTATAGAATTAATCAGAATTTGGGGGTCTGATTCAATCATGACATCCTTGTAGCCTCTTGTTGGACTTTAAAGGCATTGGGCTTCAAAGACTTTAAGCATTGGACTTTAAAGTCTAAGAGTGTGAATTGGAAATGGTGGGAAATAAAATGGAGGGAAATGAAAATTTAAATGAAGTGAGCTTTTGACTTGCACTTTGTCCCTCATTGGTGAGGGTCAACTACATTTGTGTGCTTATATATAGAATCACTTCTTAAAGCTCTTAAAATGAGTTGAAGAGAATGAACCCTCACGCCGTCGTCGCTCGCTCGGCTCGGCTTTAGCTTTGGCTTTGGCTTTGGAAAACGATCGATAAGATTATTTTTGGACAAAATTTATATAATTAATTATTTTAATAATTAATTAAATGCCAGATCACTGCTAACGATTCAGAAGGATAGTCTGGCCGCGGTCCTGGTGTAACCGCGGCAGGACCGCGGTAGGACGCGTAAACTTCTGAACAGACACCTTTTTCAGAACAAGCATCACACCTCTTCCAATAATTGCCTATAAATTCAGAGGCATGGCTTCATTTTTAACACACAAAAAACATTACAAAACTTCCTTCTTTCTAAAAATACTGCATTCTAATTTGCAGTCTCTCTCTCTCAAATTTGTAAGTGTGATTTTGCTCCGTTCTTTGAGTTCGTTGGTATCCTGCAGTTTGTATTGCCACAGTTGCAGGAAGGTTTATTCCATTTCATCCTGTGATGATTTAATGCATTACCTTGGCAGCTTGTGAGGGGGTTAAAATTCCTTAAGGACGCACAAGCAAATTGTGGACTCGGAATATTTCTTATTCTTTACTGTTTTCTAGTTTCTTTTATTCTTCTAACAGTTTTCTAATTTTGTGTTTTAACACAGTAGCATACAACAAGCTTAAGGAATTTTATTACTAACGTTTCTGTGTTGAAATATATATTAAAAACTGCTATATATATTTTGTATACTGTTTTTGAGACTAAAGCCTTCGTGCTTTCTACTCCAATAATTGTTCTGTCCAGTTTAAAGTATATCAAAACTTTATCGGAATAATAAACGTGCGGGTTTGAAGTATATAAAAACTTCACCATTATTACGTGTTGTATGTTTGGTTTGGTATTCAGTTTGAAGATATCAAAACTTCACTGATTTAACAAAGTTCTATTTTGGTTTCAACTCTACAGAAAAATGATGAATGAAAACCAAACTAGTGGAAATATTACGGGAACAGGTGCTACTGCTACAAATGTTACTGCCTCGTTAAGCCGTTCAACTCCTGCTCATGCTATGGCACCAGCAGAAAAACCCGAAAAGTTTTCCGGTATCGACTTCAAACGCTGGCAAATGAAGATGCTCTTCTATCTAACTACATTGAGTCTGCAGCGATTCATCAAGGAGGATCCTCCGGTCCTGGCTGAAAACACTCCAGATGACGAACGAGTTGTTGTAACTGAAGCATGGAAACATTCTGATTTCTTGGGCAACAACTACATTTTGAGTTGTTTGGAAGATAGCTTGTACAATGTCCATAGTGTCATGGAAACTTCAAAAGCGTTATGGAATGCATTTGAGAAAAAGTACAAGACTGAGGATGTTGAACTTAAGAAGTTCGTGGCTGCAAGGATTTTGGATTTCAAGATGATTGACACTAGGTCGATCATAACTCAAGTCCAAGAATTACAAGTTATTATACATGACCTTCTTGCTGAAGGTATGACCCGAATCAATAAATTTATTAATAAAATTTATCTTGTCATTAATTATGAATTTATTGATGAAGGTATGGTCATTAATGAGGCCTTTCAAGTTGCCGATTTCATTGAGAAATTACCTCTGTTGTAGAAAGACTTTAAGAACTATCTAAAACACAAGCGGAAGGAGATGACACTTGAAGACTTGATTGTGCGTTTGAGGATAGAAGAAGACAACAAAAATGCTGAAAAGAAGTCACGTGGAAACTCGATAATAATAAGGGCTAACCTTGTTGAGGAGGCACCACAAAACAAGAAGAGAAAGAAGGCTTCTGGACCAAAGAATTACCCAAGCAAGAAAATGTTCAAGGGTAATTGCCACAACTGTGGAAAAACTGGGCATAAGGCCGTGGATTGTCGTGCATCAAAAAATGATAAGAAGAAGAAGAATCAAGCTAACATGGTTGAAAATGCGGAAGAATTGGAGGACTTGTGTGCCATGTTGTCTGAATGCAACTTGGTAGGAAATCCTAAAGAATGGTGGATAGATTCTGGAGCCACCCGCCATGTTTGTGCTAACAAGGAGTTATTTTCTTCTTATGCCCCCGCAGGACCCGACGAGACAATTTTCATGGGAAATTCGTCTACAACGAAAATTGAAAGAGTTGGAAAGATTGCGTTGAAGATGACGTCGGGAAAAATAGTGACTCTAAACCAAGTTCTCCATGTTCCAAAAACTTGCAAGAATCTTGTGTCTACCTCACTTCTTGTCAAGAATAGATTCAAATATATTTTTGTTTCTAATAGTGTTGTACTAAGTAACAATGATATGTATGTAGGAAAAGGTTACCTGAATGAGGGCATTTTTAAGCTAAATGTAATAGCAGTTCCTATCAATAAAGTTAATGCTTCTTCTTACTTACTTGAGTCAAACACTTTATGGCATTCACGCTTAGGTCACGTCAACTTCAAAACATTGAGAAAAATGATAAATTTAGAAGTATTGCCAAAAATTGATTGCATTAATTCCAAATGTCAAATATATGTGGAATCAAAGTATGCTAAGCAGCCTTATAAGTCCGTTGAAAGGAATTCAAGTCTTTTAGACTTAATTCACACAGATATTTGTGACATGAAGTCAACACCATCTCGCGGTGGGAAAATATATTTTATTACTTTTATTGATGATAGCACGAGATATTGCTATGTTTATTTACTTAATAGTAAAGATGAGGCAATTGATGCTTCCAAGAAATACAATTGTGAAGTTGAAACACAACTAAACAAAAAGATCAAAATGATAAGAAGTGATAGGGGTGGCGAATATGAATCTCCTTTTGAAGAAGTATGTTTGGAAAATGGCTGTGAGCACGTGATTTTTTCCTCACATGAATTACTCCCACAAAATCAAAACAAAAATTGTTTGTTTTATTGTGTGAAATTTTGTGAATTTTCGGGGTATTTTCTGTCATTATTTGTATTTGTCCGTGCATGTTTATTTTAGTTTAAATTATGGAAAATACAAAAAAATAATACATTTGCATTTAGGTTTTAATTATACGTTGTGGAGTTAATAAATATAATTGTTTTACAAAAAATGAAAATCATAAAAATAACGTACTTGGCATTTTTAGTGTTTAGTTTCAAATTTTGTCATTTTTATTTTAGTTTGGTATTTAATTATTTGTGATAATTATCATTTAGATTTAATTAGTATTTTTAGGTTAATTAGGTCCTAGGAATTAATCTAAATCTTTATTTAATATTGGAAAAAAGAATTTTTGGGAAAAATTGAAAAGAATTGAAATAAAAGAAGAAGAGAGCTAAAATTTTGGGCCAAATCCAGTTAAATACCCAAGGACCAAACATTTATTCCCCTATAACCCCCTGTCCCAGCCCAATACCTGTCTCCCCTACCCAATCTAGCCTCGCCCCAACCTAAACGACGCCGTTTCTAAACCCTTTTGATCGGAGCCATTGATTCCATTCAATCCAACGGCTCACGATCAATCCCTCATTTAATTATCCAAAACCCTTTACCCCTAACCAAACCAAACCCCCCATTTCATTTCCCCTCCCCCATCTCCAGAGACCCTTCCCTGTAACGCCACCGTCTTTCGCTCCACGAAAATCGCCCACGGCGGCGGACGGTGGCCAAACGCCACAAAAAATACACCACAAACTCATCTCACCCTCCCCATTCCAAATCCCCATTCCATTTCCTTCCAATCTTAGCCTATCTTGTCGAATACCAAGTTGAAGCCCTGAACCCTAGCGCCGCCACAATTTCTCCGGTGGCAGCGCCACTTTAAACCACTGCCAAATCAACACCAGACAATCTCCTTCACCTCCTCATCCTAAATTACCAACCCTTACCTTTCAAATCATGGCCAAACTCTTCGAATCTTAAATCGAAGGTCGAAGTTGGGTTCCTCCATGCAAGGTCATTCCTCCAAGTTCCCCATTTGTTCCGAAGCCTGGTTCGCCTCAAAATGGTGTTCTTCGTCTGTTCTTAACAAAGAACAGACGATTTGTACCATTTCGAGGCTAAATCAGAATCATCGGTTGTTCTCGAGTCTACTTGGTAAGTTTTTCTTTCTCTCCGCCTTTTGTTCGTCTATATGCTTCGCCTCTTCTTTGTTTTCTTCTTCTGTATCCGCCTATTCAAGCATGCCCTGATTAAGATTAGTTTCAAGATTAGTTCGCCCTTTTAAGTTAATTGATTTATTCGTATTTATTTCCGTTTATTTTAGTTTTCTTTTCAATTTTCTGAAGGAAGGGTTGTGTTCTGATTTTCTGGTGGATTTTAGAGTTGTTAATTAGTTTTGTTGTTTAAACATTAATGTTTGATGTTCGTCTAAGGTCACTAGGCTTAATGAAATTGAAACCAACATGTTTAGTATGGTTTGATTCCCTGTTAATTAGCTGGTGTAACTGTTTCGATGATTCAAATAGGTTCTTCATTGTTAGTTTCTTACTATTGTCCATATAGATTGTTCATATGAAGGGTTATTTATGATAATGTTTCAATGCGAAGCCTTTAGGTTTCAGAAAACTGATTATTATTTCTTAACAATTGTGTATTAGGGAATTGTTTGTTTATTCTATAAGTGTTTACAATTTTTTCAGAGGTTCTAATTGAATAACAGGGGATTAAAAGGGTAATCAGGGTTTGTTTAATAAAAGTAATCAAGTAGGGGGCTGCTAATAAGTTTCAGGGGTATTAACAGGGGTGTAAGGGTAGCTTAGGAATTATTTAGATTGTGTGAGTATTCACCTAATTAAGAAGCTTCCAGTGGATGGTAGGGTAGAAATAACATTATTAGATTAATTTAAAGAATACTAACTAAGTGGACAATGAAGTGGGCAATTAAAAAACTAAAAGATAATTGTTAGTGGTAAACACACTCAGGGAATGCCATTTTAGAGGACTGAAAATCAGAATAAAAGGGGGGAGGAATACACATTAGAACAGAGGTAGAATACAAGACCAAAAAAGACAGATATACATTGATAAAAATTCTGGGGGAAAAAATGTTTGGAAAATCTTAAGCTGAGAAACATTGAGAAAATACTGATATAGAGCAGAGAGATAATAGAAAGGGAGAGAATCAAGAAAAACACACAAAATTAAGAGATTTCAGAGAAAAGATTTTTTTAGAAAAATATAGAAATGGCTGCAGGTTTGCTGTTTCATTGATTTCATTTCTCTGATTTTTCAAATTTCGAATTTACTGAAGCAATCCTTGATTCACTGAGTGTTTGAGATGGTTTGAATTTGGTTTTAAGTTGGGTCTGAAGTTTGTTGATCAAGTTACTGTCCTATTGGTACCTGTGTTAATTTCACTCCTTGGTTGTTTGAGTCTGAGGCTAATTACTGCTACTGTTGTTGCTAAACCTGCTGATTCTCAATTTCTGCTCTGATTTTTCATTCATTTTTCAGGTATTTTACAGCCTTATAGACATCAAGTGTAATATGAGGCTTGGATATAAAATATGACAATAGTTGTTGTTGTTTGTTTTAAGTCTCATTTTCTCTTCTTCTTATCCTGTTCTGGTTTATAGTTAGTTGCAATCTTGTTAAGTTATATAGCTATGAGTTCATCCAATGCATCACAACTTGTTATTTGCTAGTCATGTCCCTATAAAGGGATGTATTTTATCTACATTTAATAGGAATTCAGTTTTCTTTCCCATATTTTGTAGCAAGATAATTGGTGTGTAATAATTAGATTCTCATTATAGCATTTGATCTTGGACTGTCACAAGAACTTGATAGAAATCAGTGAACTGAATCTTTGAATTTGTTTTGTGTTCAATTGTGTCAAGTGGTATATGTGATGTTGGGATTCTTTACTGCTACAATTCATTTGAATACTATCACAAAATATTGTGTTTATGCAAAATATAGTTTTATTTTCATAGACAATAACTAGTATGATGCCCTGTTGAGAAAGGAAAAATGGCATGGCCTAATTCAGGAGGCAAACTATATATTGAGTTAGTATTGAAAGACCTGTGCATGTGGTGGAATTTATAAATGAAGTGGAAATTAGGGATGCTCAGTAGTCAACTTAAGTGTAAATCCTAGAAATGCTTCATGATTGGTTATTCAGCACTTAGTAGTTGTTAATTAATAATGGCTCAATGATCAACATGGGATTATGTTTAATCTTAAAAATGGTTTGAAATAGGTGTAAATTTCATGCTAATCAGTGTTGCAATAGCTTAATAATTGTGGGCTTAATTTCGTGGCTGTATTAGTAGTAATTTCCCTAAACTTTTTTTTAAGGTTTATTCTCATGTCAGTACTTAAAGTTAACTTGGGGTTTTGAGAGGTGGAGTTTCATATTGTTTAGTGATCAAAATTGCTCTTAAATTTTGTGTTTAAAGAATTTTATGATTCAGCAAATCGTCATCGTTTAAATTTGGTTCCTTCATGGCTTTTCAGACGCAACTTGGATGATTCAGGGATTCGAAGTCGAGTCCCTGCTCGTTAATCTCAGGCCCCGGAGGTTTTGGGCTCGTATTGGGCCTGAATCTGAAAAGAATGACCCAAATATCGTAATTGGGCACCTGGTGTCGCCTGGGCCTGTTTTCGTTGGCCCAATTCCCCGTTTGCTCGTTTGATGTCAAATTTATTTTCTTTTGGTCTAGGAGATATTCTGAATTTTTGAGGTTTCTTCTATTTCTTATTTAATTAGATTTTCTAAAATAAATAAATAAATAAAGTTGAGGCAAGCCATATTAGACGAGTCATAATTCGCGGCCTTCGCAGGTTAATTCATCAAATTTTAGTTATAATAAATCGAGGTATTCCGCGCTAAAGAAAAACCTCAAGTGTGACTCTTGTTTAATCAATCTCGTTCATCTTTAGGAATTGGGGCATGCCATTTAGCAACTTTTCATGGCCTCTCACCAAGTTAACGACGCGTTATGTAATAATTTTATCTTCTTAAATTCGAATGCACATTTATGTGATCTAAATCCAAATCTCAACAATGTTAAAATATGTCAAAAACCACGGGTGCATTTATGTGACGTGGTTCGAGATGTGTTTTAACGATGTTGAAATTCTCTTTAAAAATAATAATAAAAGTGGTTAAAAAGTTAAAATTTGTACATATGTTCATAATTGTTTAAGAATCAGATATTTAATCCAAATATAACAGCTCTGGCGACTCTGCTGGGGATAAGAACCCAGAACTTTTAGTTCAGAGTTCAAGAAATTCGAGCTTAGAATAATTGTTGTATTTGGCTTTGTTTATTATCTGATATTTTTACATGTTGGGCTTAATGTGCAAAGTGATGCTTTTACCGTTTTGATATTATTTGAACTGTACATATAAACTGTTACGAAACTCTTCTCTTCTTATTTTCGGGGATGTGCTCGCTGGTCGAGACTCCTTATTCTGTTAATGTCATACCTTGAAATAAGAAAGAGGCTCGGACAAGTTACTAAGCCGGATGATCTTTCGGGTCCCCGGTACGTAGCCCCCTCCTCGACTCGAGTTTTCCGCTCGGGTACACAGTCTAGAACAAATACCCAGGTTTTGAACCTAGAATAACTCAGTCTCATGCCGGATCCCGAGTAGGAACGTTTGTTTGCATCATGTGCATTTGACTTTAGAGGCCCAACACAGGGGTTGGGTCTGTCTAGGACAGGTATACCAAAATTAAAATTAGACCATCCTGATGCATCTTACGTACTGCTTGTGCATTTATTTGCTTCAGACTTGCATGCTAACCAACTTTCGAATATTTGGGAGAAAAAAAAAGAAAGAAAAAAAAGGGAGAGAAACAGCGATATGAGGGTAAAAAGAGAGTTAATCGTCTGTTTTGAAAAAATAATGTCCAAATAGTGTCAAAACTCTGCCCAATTTTTGAGAAAAAAAAAAGGAAAAGAAAATTTGTTTTCAAAAATAGTTTATTTGTTTACCAATAAAATTAAAATAAGAAAGAAAAAAAAGTCTTGTTTTCAAAAATAGTTTGTTTTATTTGCCAATGAAAAAGGAAAAAAGTGTTGTGCTCAAAAAAAAAAATATAGCTTGTTTTATTTGCCAATGAAAAAAGAAAAAAAGTTGTGTCTTGTTTTCAAGAATAGTTTGTTTTATTGGCAGAACTACGTAAGTTTGATTCTCACCGGATGTGGGATACGTAGGCAACCCATATCGGGTTCAACTATTTTTAAAAAAATTAGGGGTAAATAAATATCACAGTTTTGCCATAAGTAAGGTGATGTCATTCTTGTCCAAAATAGCCGAATGTCCCCAAAAGGACGCCAGAAGGCCATTTTTGCGAGAACAACAGCCTTTGGTCATTTCTCAAAATTTTTTGGCCGGTTAGCAAACACAGCCGTTAAATCTTCTTCGAAAGTGCTGAAAGGCCGTCTTGACAAAACCAGATATTTTTATGAAATTTTTTGAGAAACAGTGATGATTTTTTTTTTTAAAAAAAACTTTATTTGTGTGTTAGTCTATTTTTAGACTGTATTGACATCTTTCAGAGTCCGTTAATCTTGTAATGAAAGGTGTCGTTGTAATAAACACATTTTTAATGGAAAATTTGAAAAAAAAAAAATCCAATATTTTTAGTCATTTCGCACTTGTCAGCCAGAACTACGCTCGGTCTGATTCATGCGGGGTCATGATACGTAGGCAATCTCCATAAGATTCGACTACAACTACAAAAAAATGAGAAAAAAAATCAAATAAAGAAAAATAAAAGGGAATGGACCAAAGAAAAGCCGGGATGATGCAAGCAACCAATGCAAATGCATAATAGAAATGGTTAATTGCTTAGGTGCATTGCATCCTTAATGTGCGTTTGCCTACTGTTAAATGCCCTAACGCTAACGAGATGACCCTATTTTTTTCCTTTTGTTATCTTCATTGAGCAGAAGGGTGGTCGGTTTGTGATTTTTAAGTAACTCATCCATACAACACAAGGTCAAAGAGCAAGGTAGCCATGACTAACAAAGACTTTGACACAGGGGTTGTTGATCCGTTTAAGAGAATTGTTGAATCAGAATCTGAGTTGAAAGAAGAGGTCTTGAGGTTGAAAAGACAGATGAACGAAATATACCAAGCTTGGATCAGTGGATACCATCCACCATCAGTCCCCGATGCCCAACATTATGCTCCAGAACCAATTTCCAAGGTTTCGGGTCCATACTCTCATGCTCCTCATTTTGAGCCTCCCAATGAGACTACAAAGCTTGCTAAGACAATGGAGCAAGATGAGATATCCAGAAAGCTGAAAGGGTTTAAGATGCCAAAGTTTGATTTGTATAATGGGCGGGGAGATCCAGTAACCCACCTGAGAGGTTATTGCTGTAAAATGAGAAATGTTGGTGGGAAAGATGAGCTGCTGATGGTATATTTCAGTAAGAGCCTGACTGGGGCAACTTTGGAATGGCATACTCGTCAAGATGTCGGTAAGTGGCATACATGGGATGACATGGCTCAAGATTTTGTGTGTCACTTTCAGAACAATATAGACATCGTCCCAAACCGCTCTTCCCTATCTCGGCTAGAAAAGAAATCCAAGGAAAGTTTTAGGGAATTTTGGTTCCGATGGAACGAACAAGTTGTTCGGGACAGTCCTCCTGTTGATACAAAAGATACTGCTGAGCCCCGCCAGTGATAGGATCCAATGGTCATTCTTGCTAGACACTTTCAGCCTCAATACCAACCCCATAAATATCCCCGAAATCCACATAATCTACCCCAGTGTTATCCTCCGAACAATGTCCGACCATCGGTCCAACCACTGGGTCACTCCAAAAGGCGAGCAAGAGCATCGTAAAATCCCCACCAGCCTCCACAAAATTTCCAAGTACCTTATAGCCCACATTCAAGCCAAGGGTGTAGAAAGGAACAAAAGCTGAAAGATAATTTTACACCAATAGGAAGGTCCTATTCAAGTTTGTTTGAGAGATTAAAGCATTACAACATGATTGAACCTATTCCTCTAAATTATATAGACCCACATGCGAGAAGTTTTGACCCTGCTAAAAGGTGTGAATACCATTCCAATGCCCAGGGTCACAATGTTGAAGATTTTCGTGCTTTGAAAAGGGAAATAGAAAGAATGATTCAAGAAGGAATGATTGTGGTCCAAGGCAGTAATACCCCAATTTTCACACGTAATCCTCTACAGGTACATGACCACGCACAGATTGTTGGAATGGTTGGCAATGACGAAGGGTTGGTCAAAGGGGTCAAGGAGCCACTTGGTGAAATTAATGTTGAAATTGGTAATGGACTTGGCAATATTCATGTGGAACTCAGTGGCTAAGATGTTGAATTTGGTGATTGGAAAGACGCTTCATTTCTTGGTCAACCGGAGAGGGGCTTTGGTGGTTTAGTTTGTTGTCATTTCTGTTATCCAGGTTATTTAAGGGTTGTAATTTAGATATTGTCTTGTAAATCAAACCCTTGTATCTTTTGATTTTGTCCAGTTCCTTTGGTCATAATATCTCATGTTAGTGTTGTCTAGGTTTGTTCTAAAGGTTGTACCCCAGTTTATTGTGCTTGTTTTGTTGTACAAACTCTTTCCCCGTCTGTCTAATGCAATTCTCTGTCTTCTGTTATTTCTAGTCATTTTCTTTGGTTTAAGTCTTTTCTCTTTATAGTTCTTTTCCTATCGACTCTATTGACATGATCTTAAAGGTTCAATCATGAAGCAATTAGGAAGATAATATGGGAACTTAAGGGAAACAAGAACAGATTTAGATCATTTGAAGCCCAAACATAAAGAAACCTTATGTGTCATGCCACATCAGTTTGAAATTAAAGACAAATTTGCCCAAATTAGCAAGGGCTGTTCGTGATAATGAGAGTGAGAGTGTTGCCCAATGGCACTTTGTATTTAACAGATAAAGAAAGAAAATGTGTGGATATAGCTATCGAGTCTAGGACAATCAGATGATTTTACAAATGTTTGTTAATTGAGTTGTTTGTGCTTGGCATGTTTTGAAGATTGGAATGACGAAGGCATTTTGTTCTGCTATCTAAACACTCTATCCTTCGTTACCCCTTTGAGCCTTATTTGCTTTCTTTGATACCCCTCTTTCAGAATCAGTAGCAAAGATTAGAAACATAAGCGTGAAAACTAAGTAAAGAAAAAGAATGGAAAAAAGAAGAAGAACAACAGAAGAACAACAAAACAACAAAAAGGAAAAAGAAAAAGAAAAAAGAAAAAGAAAAAAACACAAAAGAAATATAATAATAACCGAAAAGAAAAACTATAACAACAAGGAAATCGGTGTGAACTACATTTCACCAGATTCCTTTAAGGATACGTAGGTAGCCTCACGGCTCAGTCATAGTGAATTAAAAATCAAAAGATCCCCAAGCAAGAAACTGGGGCAGAAGTTGTGGTTATTATGAGAAATCTGATTCCGAAAGTTGTAATTTTGAACCCGTCTGAATTGTTTTGAGCCTTTTTGTCATGACCCAACCCCCGGTCGTGATGGCGCCCAACACACTGCTAGGCAAGCCCGACCTTTCAACAATATTCCCGACTTAAACAGATCATTAGTTGCAAACACAGATAATACTTCTAACTGTTTTATCAAAATCCTGGAAATAACAGTGAAATGAACTGAAAGTTAACAAAATAATGCAACATAACCCCCCAACTAGGACCCGGTGTCACGAACATGAGCCTCTAATACAGAATATCTGTGAGCACGTAATTTTTGCCTCACATGAATTACTCCCACAGAATCAAAACAAAAATTGTCTGTTTTATTATGTGCATTTTGTGAATTTTTCGTGATATTTTTGGTAATTGCTTGTGTTTGTATGTGCGTGATTATGTGTGTTTAAATTAATGAAAATACAAAAATATGTCGCATTTGCATTTAGAATTTAATTCTACATTTGTGAATAATTAAGTGTGCTTTACAAAAACGAAAAATCAAAAATAATGTACTTTGCATTTTCGGCATTTAATGTCTAAATTGTGCGAGCTTGCTTTTAATTGGTGTTTAATATTGTGTGATAATAATTATTAGGAATTAATTAGCATTTTAATTAATTTTTGATTTTATTAAATTAGAATTTGGGTCTTATTAATTAGAGAAAATGAAGAAAAAGAACAAAAATAGGAAAACAA
>MU784055.1:0-10445 GCA_026770625.1 Nicotiana glauca | reverse complement strand
AAAACAGTCCAGTCTTTAAATCTAAAAAAAGGGTCAGTAACTGGGGAGCTTAAAAAAAAACTGAAAAAGAGGTCTTCCCTTTTGCTACTGAAAAATCAGAATTATTGTTGATTTTTATTGAATTGAAGTTCTGAGTTTTCTTTCCTTAAGAGTCTGAAAAACAAAGAGCCAAAAATCTATTGTCCTATTGCATTTCTGGTTCACTTTGTTTCTGCCTGTTAATTGTTGTTGGTATTTCTGGGCTTTCATTTGGCTGGTTCCCTGAGTTTTGGCTGGTTATTGTTACTGTTTCATTGGGGTATTGCCTGTTTCCTGTATTGCTGGTTGTTACTGCCTGTTGCTGTATACTACTGCTGTGCTGCTCACTTCTGTTTTTCTTCTATCGTCTATTACCAGGTACATTTTCGAGTTCAACACTGATGTAACTTTGAGTTTGAAATGGGAATAAAATGGTTTACTTATTTAATCAGGGAAGTATGTTGCTTGGACTGTTGTGTGCTGATAGTTAACTAGATGTTAGGTATAGTTGTTAAACTTAGTTGGAGGTCGATTTGTATGTGTAGGAGTCACGGATTGTATAATTAAGACTGGACTGTTTTTTTTCCTATATTGTTGTGATGTGTAGAATCAATTGTAGTTCATTTCTTAGTAGATGAATATTGTGTATGAAATTTAAAAATTAGACTGTATGATTATTATTGTCTGGATTCTGACCATAAGTTTAACATCTGTTTGAATTTGATAACTGTGGAAATACAATTAAACTAGTTTTCTGTTTACTTCAGTAATCCAAGTATAAAGTCATGAAGTCATTTGAGTATTTAAATGTTGTTTAATAGTGTTAATTTGAGTGGTCCAGAATAGTTAGTTGGCTTTGATTTCATATCTAAACATGTTCATATATAGTGTTAAATGAGATCCTGAAATTGAGTTGCTACTTCTGTTATTAAATTCCTACGCTTAATTGGATTCTCATCTTCAGTGATACTTAAGAACTCACTAGCAAACATATAAATAGATCATATGAGTTGGAATTTAGGATTTAGGATTTATAACAATTTAAGATGACTTCAGTAAGTACTTGGCCCAATTAACTCAGGGCAGCATTTGATCAACCATCAGTCATTTTGGGCCTTAGTGCTCTCACGAACGGCCCGGGCCTATTTCCAGCATGCCTTTATGCATACTATGAATTTTTGGGATTTTAAACAGGTTGTGCTCAAAGGCCCAAGTTGTTTGAAGATTTGAATTTGTATGAACTTATGAACTATAATATAGTAGCTCTTAAACAACGCCAATCCTTTAAAACTTTATTTTAGAGAAAAAATTAAATAGATAATTGCAGTTGCTCTTAGGATGGTTTTAAATAATAAATGATACGAGCCTCGCCGAATAACACATAAACTGTGGGGCCCTCAATAATTGGTATATATTAATTACTTAGACTTCGGGACGGGCCATTTAACAAAATTTCACGGCCTTCCCCAAAATAATAATACGCTTGTCGCTTTAAGCGCGCTTTTAATAATTTACTTCCCTAAACTCGGGTGCACATTTATGTGACCCAAATCCAAATCTCAACAGAGTCGAAATACGTCAACAACCATGGATACATTGATGTGACGTGGTTCGAGATGTGTTTTCACGATATTGCAATTCTCTTTAAAATAATGATAATATTAAAAACGATTAAATGTTAAAATTTGCACATGGGTTTGAGCATGTTTAAAAATCAGATAAATAAGCCGAATATGACAGCTAAGCGACTGTGCTAGAACCACGGAATTCGGGAATGCCTAACACCTTCTCCTAGGTTAACAGAATTCCTTATCCGAATTTCTGATTCGTAGACTGTAATAAGAAGTCAACTTCTTCCTCGATTCGGGATTCAAACCACCATAAATATCTCAAGTGGCGACTCCATTTCTTAATATTAAATCCCGTTTCGATTGTCCTTTAATTAGAAAAACTCTCTTTATTATATCCCTTCCCGGGAATGTAGTAACAAAAAGGAGGTGTGACAGCTCTGGCGACTCCACTGGGGAGTGGAAACCTAGAACCACTGGTTCAGGGTTTAAGAATTCGAGCTCGGAATAATTGTTGTATTTGGCTTGTTTATTATCTGATCTTTATTATATGTTGTCTTAAATGTGCTAAATGTTGCTTTTTACCGCTCTGATAATTTTTGAACTGTGTATATAAACTGTCTTCTCACACACCCCCTCTGAGTTTTCTTGAAAATATTATTGGGCATTTGCTTGACATAGCCCGCTTTCTTTGAGATAGCCGAGGTGCCTGGCACCCGGCGAAGGACTTTAGTCACACATATTTTAGGCGGGGAGCACCACCAGTTAAGCCGGAAAGCAATGCTACCGGTACACTGACCCTCCTCGGCTCGAGTTGTCTGCTCGAGTAAGCCAGTCTAGATACTTTCTCCAATAAGATATTAACTTAGAAAAACGAAGCCTCATGCCGGATCCCTAGTAGGAACGTTTGGTTGCATCATGGACATTTGACTTTGGAAGCTTAACACAGGGGTTGGGTCTGTCTAGGACACGTAACCTAAAATAAAAAGACCATCCTGCTGCATCCTGTTTGTTTTATGCATTTATTTGCTTCAGACCTACATGCTGACCAGCTTATGAAAATCGGGAATATTGGAAAATGAAAAAAAAAGGGAAAAAGAGAAAAATAGCAGTGTAGAGAGATAACTACTTATTTTTTAGAAAGAAACCAATGTCCAAATAGTCGTTTTATTTTCCAAATAGTCTTTTTATTTGCCAATAAAAAAAAGTGCGTTTATGTGATTTGTGTTTTAAAAAAAAATAGTTTATGTGTTTTAAAATGAAAAAAAATAGTTCGTTTTAGTTGCTAATGATTTGATAAAAAAAAAAGAGAAAAAAAAAATAGTTCGTTTTGCTTGAAAAATGTTTTTGTTTTCAAAAATAGTTTGTTTTATTTGGATGAACTACGCAAGTTTGATTCTCACCGGATGTGGGATACGTAGGCAACCCATATCGGGCTCAACTATTTTAAATTTAGGGGGTAAATAAATATCCTTAGTGAAGGTAATGCCATTCTTGGGTAAAATAGCCAAACGCCTACAAAGGGCGCCAGAGGACTGTTTTTGCAAGAACAACTACCTATGGTCATACCAGATTCTTTTTACACAGCCTTCAAATCTTCTTCAAGTACTGAAAGGCCGTGTTGACAAGACCAGTCGTTTTTTTTTAATAAGCAATGACGATTTTTTTCTTCATTCAAAACAAATTGATCATAGTCTGTATATGGTTTAGAAGGGTCTTAATTTTTATTTTTATTCTTTAGATCATCATGATTTCCCCTCAAAGAAGTGGTCAAAAAAAATGCAAGGGATGAAGCGCCTCCTATGTTCATGATCCGAGATAAGACCCCGAGCAGTCTCTTTAATTGGTGGGCCAGTTTTGCTACTTGGGAACGATATCAAGTTTTTATACACCTCAAGTTCCTCACAGACATCATGGGAATTGAGCCGAACAGGGATCTGATTGAGGCTTTGGTGGGTTTTTGGGACTTAACAAATAATGTCTTCAGATTCAAAAATTGTGAAATGACACCCACATTAGAAGAATTAGGTGGGTTCACGGGATTTGGGAGAGATCTTCATAGAAAAAAACATGCTGCTCCCAGGAAAGTAGGTGTGAGTAACTTTTTGAAGAAATTATGCCTCCGTCGAATCCCAATGGATTGCTTAAACGAAGGCTGGGTTCCATTGAAATACCTTTATGACAGGTTTGGTGACAAGAAAGGATTTGAGAAATTCTCAACCACGGAATTCGTCAACCAGCTAAGTTACGACGCTTGGAGGGATTTGAGAATCTTCGCACTCATGATTTCATTTCTAGGGACCATGGTCTTTCCAGAACATGATGGGCGCATCAGAATCCGTTTATCGGCAGTGGTCTCATATTTACAAAGTAGCGAAGAGCATACCATTCTTCCTATGATTTTGGGAGACATTTTTCGAGCATTAACCCAATGCCAGGAAGGTGGAGATTACTTCGAAGGATGCAACATTTTGCTGCAAATGTGGTTCATAGAGCATCTTTATCATCACCCAATAGTGATAAATTTCAATGAAAATTGGCTGAATTACATTCGTTGCCATCCGAGCAGGGTTGCAGGCTGTAATCTTCCAGATGGAGTGAAGGCCTGGCGGGAATTACTTGGTTCGTTAGAGGCGGATAAACTCACTTGGAACTATTATTGGTTCCCTTCTGCTAAGGTTATGCACATGTCGACATATCGCCCATTCTACATACTCATGGGTTTCAGGGGTTTCCAGCCATACGCACCATTACGCGTCATGCGTCAGTTAGGGAGAGAACAAAAGAGGCCCCCAACTGAGGACATGCGTCCATTCGTGTGGGAATTCACAAAAGAGGAGCCCCCAAAGGAATCTTATGCACAAAAGGTTTGGTTTGGTAGTCGATTTTCTGATACAGATGAAATGGTAGCAGACCGAGAACGAGGGGAAGTAAGCCTTGCATACCTCGAGTGGTTTCACAACCAGGTAATACCCGAGCAAAGAACAGAAAGGTCCGTAAAGTATGCAGTCGATTGGGAGAAGGAGATAGAGTCCAGAGTTAGGAATGCTAAAGGCGAAGTGGCACGAGAATTCCAATCTCGCATTGACACCTTACAAGAGGATAAAGGAATACTGGAAACAGCCATGGATATACAACAGGCTGATTTCGAGCAGGAGAGAGTTAATTGGGTACAAGAGAAGCAAGCACTCCAAGCCCAGATTCAAAAGATGAAGATAACTGCAAAGAGATCAAAAAGGAGCTGGGTTGATGAAGTACTCATAAACAGTTTGGAAAAGAAAGCCCTCGAATGTCAAGAAGATTTGGAAAAATCGGAAGCCACTCTGACAAGGATCCGGGCCAGATGGACCAGGGGGGCACAACAGCGGGCACTTCATATGCAACAAATAAAGAGAGATTACGAAGGGACCATCACCATCCTGAGAGAAACAAATTCCACTCTCGAAGAGCGGGCCTTTAAACAATCTCGAGATGCCAAGACAGATAGGAAACACTGCTACTACTTGATGGCACAGATTGAAAAACAAATGGATAAATTCTTGGACCAACTCGCTGACAACGCTCAAGTACTGGGAGCAAAGAATCAACGAATAGAACAACTGCTTATGGAAAGGGATAGAATCAGGGGTAGAATCAAAGAGATCGGGCACTACATCACCATGAGGTGTCTAGCATGTGAGCAAATGCCCCGTACTACGATCTTTGCTTCAGTCATGGGTTATGTCCACCAGATCATGGAGGAATTGAAGGATCTGCAAAGGAGTCTCGCACCAAATCCCGCGGCAAGTCCAAACAACGCCCTGCAGGCACAAAAATTGAAAGCTCTGAACCATACATAGTTGAGTCTACATTTTCTTTATTTCCAGAGTCTGCTGTCCGTTGAAGTTTGTATTTTCTTTTTCGCATCAAAGTCTGTAGTCTTTTTCAAGTTTTCATTTCGAAATTTTGAGTCTTGTAAACAAAATGTTTTGATAATGAAAAATGGAAAATCCAAAAAAATGGTGTCTTTATTTTTTCACACTTATGGGCAGAACTATGCCCGGTCTGATTCATGCGGAGGCATGATACGTAGGCAATCCCCACAAGATTCGACCACCGCTAAAAGAGAAAAAGAGAAAGTAAATAAAAGAAAAAAAAGAGAAAAAGAAAAGAAGAAGAAGAAATAATGGAGGGTTTCCTAGACATTTGAAAGAGGCACAAATAAAATAAGCCGGAATGGTGCATGTGGTTGAAGAAAAAACATGTTAGAAATGGTTAACTGCCTAAGAGCATTGCATCCCCCAACGTGCAATTGCAATATCTGTTAAAACTCTAACGCTGACAAGTTTGATGTTTTTCCAAATACCAGTTAGTTTGTTAGAGCATACTGGCACCATATCATTATCAAACAAGATCAAAAGGGCCTATACCAGAAAGCATGACTGGCTCAGAAAATAGTGTTGAGTCGGAAAAGACGACAAATCAGATGCTGAAGGAGGCAATGAAAAAAATGAGACTGGAGATGAACGAAATGCAGCTAGCCTTGGATAGGGTACAAAAGGGGTTCGAACCTCCCGTTACTCCTACTCTCCCACCAAGACACACGCCGGAATACCCTTCCCCCGATCCTTCAACAAGCTTCCCAAGCCATCACTACTATCAGGGAAGAGATGCCTATGATCCCCAAGCTCCACCACCTAATCAGAACCCTCCTCCACCAAATGTTCCTGTCTTTGTGGCACCTCCCCCAGCCACATTACAAAGATCGTCTAGTGAGCCACTGTTCCAAGCTCACGACACCCAGTATTACCCTCCTGAACCCACTTTTAAAGCTCCTGAGCCATACACATATACACCCCATTTTGGGATCCCGGAGGAAACTGAGAAACCGGTTAAGAATGCGGAACATGAGGAAGTGATTCGAAAAGTCAAAAGCATGGAGAAATCTTTCAGGAACATGCACGGTTTAGGCAACCAAGTCAGTGTTGCCTACAAAGATTTGTGCCCTTTCCCGGATGTCCAGTTGCCCCCAGGGTTCAAAATTCCCAAGTTTGATTTGTACGAGGGACATGGCGACCCGGTGGCCCACCTTCGAGGTTTCTGCAGTAAAATGAGAGGAGCTGGTGGAAATGATGAATTGTTGATCGCCTATTTCGGTCAAAGCCTGGGCGGGTCCGCGCTGGAATGGTACACGAGACAGGATCCCGGCAGATGGTTTACATGGGATGACTTGGCACAGGCATTCATTGGCCATTTTCAGTATAACCTTGAGATAGTCCCCGATCGTCTGTCATTGTTGAAGCTGGAAAAGAAGCCCGCAGAGAGCTTTAGAGAATTTGGTTTCCGCTGGAGGGAACAAGCTGCAAGAGTGGATCCTCGGATGAGGGATAACGAAATGGTAGACTACTTTTTGCAAAAATTGGAACCAACATACTTTGGTCATCTAGTGACATCCGTGGGTAAATCGTTCAATGAAGTGGTAAAGATGGGAGCCATGATTGAAGAAGTATTGAAGTCTAACAAAATCTTGAGTTACTCAGCACTGAAAGCAACAACTCAGGCCATTCAGAGCGGCACGAGAGGTGCGCTCGGTAAGAAGAAAAGAGAAGAGGTTGCAACAATAGAGGCAGGTAATTTGTCCAGATCAAGTGGTACTTCTCCCCGCTACCAATCCAGACCCCCTCACCTGAATTACCCACACACTCCAAATTACCCTCCACAACCCTACTACCCACCACAAGAACCACACTTCTCCGTCCATCAAGCCCAAGCATACACCCAGCCTCCGGCTCGCCTGAAATGGCGTGCGCCGTCTCCCTAAAACACATATCCACCCCCACAAAATACATACCCACCTCCACAAAACACCTATCCACCACCAAGGGCCTACAGGAACCCTCCAGGGATAGGTTTCCGGGGGAATCGGGCTTTTAGAAATGAAAGGGTGTAGAAACAAAGAACTCACACTGATTTGGGAGAAACCTATACTGCTTTGTTTCGCACATTAAGGCAGTTGGGTTTGTGGAGTCCTATTGAGCCCAGATTGCCAAATTCCCTTCCCCAAAATATGGACCACTTGGTAAGCTGTGAATATTGTTCGGGGGCTCCCGGACATGATATCGAGAAATGTTGGAAGTTGAAACATGCAGTGCAAGATCTTATTGACACCAACAAGATCAAGGTTCAGACACCAGAGGCGCCCAACATCAATCAGAACCCATTACCAGCACACCACGAAACCCACATGATCCAGCTTGTCCACGAAGGAGGAAAGCTAAAGAAACCCTTACAGATGGTGATGATGATCCGTGCCAGCCCAAAAGAAAAGTCGACCAGTGGAAAAGAGGTGGTACAGTTGGAGAAGGTAGATGTCAAGCCAATGGTGGTGATGGGGAAAAGATCGCTTGTTGTTGCAAAGAATCAAGAACCGATCAAAGTAACGGTGCAAGGGGTACCAAGCAAGCCAGCATGTATAGGGCCAGTTGTTATCAGACCAGTAATGCAGAGGCCGATAATCAGCGAGAAAGTCGTGCCATGGAGCTACAATAAAGCGATGGTAATGTACAAAGGGAAGGAGGTTGTGGAAGAAATATGTGAGGCCCAGGGATTAACTCGTTCGGGAAGGTGTTTTGCTCCCGTAGAGTTAAGAAAGTCCAACCCAGGGGTTACAAAGAAACCCATGACGGAGGAAGAGGCGGAGGAGTTTTTGAAGAAAATGAAGGCCCAAGACTACTCCATTGTAGAGCAGTTAAGAAAGACTCCGACACAGATTTCGTTGCTATCTTTGTTGATCCATTCCGGATAAAATCTCTGTAAATCATTTGGAAAGGATAGTGCACAAAATCTTCGAGGAAAACCGGGTGACGTTTTCTGATAATGAATTGCCGACAGAGGGTACAGAACACAACAAAGCCCTATACTTGACCGTGAAGCGCGAAGACTCGGTGGTCACCCAAGTATTGATTGATAATGGGTCGAGCGCCAACATCTGTACTTTGACTACTGAACAAGATAAAGGTTGATCATGATCGGATTCATAGGAACAACATTTGCATCCGAGGTTTTGATGGGGGTGGTATTGACACGGTGGGGGATATCATACTGGAATTGACCATTGGTCCAGTGGAATTCACCATGGAATTCGAAATGGTAGACGTGGCAGTATCATACAATCTTCTATTGGGGCGACCCTAGATCCATACCGCCAAAGCAGTGCCTTCTACACTTCACCAGATGGTAAAATTTGAGTGGGACAGGCAGGAGATAGTGGTGCACGGGGATGACGGAACAAGCACTGTGGGTGATGCCATTGTGCCATTCATAGAAAATGGTGACGACAAAGGTCCCTGGGTTTACCAGATTTTTGATGCAGTCTCAGTTGACAAAATTTCTGAAGGCGAAAACCTTTCATTGCCCAGAATCGCAGCGGCCACCTTCATGATAGCCTCAGAAATGTTAAACAGCGGGTTTGTACCAGTAAAGGCTTAGGGGTTGATCTGCAGGGTATTGTCCAGCCAGTTTCTTTGCCCAAGAATCTTGACACTTTTGGGCTGGGATTTAAGCCTACCGCAGCAGACGTAAGACGTGCTCGAAAGTTGAAGAAGAGAGGATGGGTTCTTCCCAAGCCAGTTCCACATCTCTCCAGATCCTTTGTCAAAGCAGGTATCAGAAGGTTGTCAGTCCCCAAAGTTCTCGGATCACTGATTGGGTCAGATGGGGATTTGAATCAGAGTTTTGAAAGGTTGTTCGCCGACGTCAACGTGATAGAAGCTGGAGAAGGTTACAGTAGGGCAGATATACAGTTTGTGGGGCCTAGGGCCAATATCAACAATTGGACAGCTACTCCTCTTCCTACCCGGAGGGAGTCTTGTAGTAGGCTTTGATTTTTCGTTCTTATTTTCTGGATTATTCCAGGGTGTAATCCAATTTTTGTTTTATTTTTGTATTCGGAAAAAGTGTGAAACTCTGTTATCCCGCATTTTAATAAAGTGAAATTTTTCTCTCCTTATTTGGTTTTAATTTTGTTTTCTTCTTTTCTCTTTCTGAACAGTTCTCTTTATACTGGTTCTAATGACATGGCATACACAACGGATCTTCAACCTAGTCTAAAAAATCAATCTGATTCCGAATTAATCATACAAGAGGTCTATGATGAATCCGAATACAATGAGGATGAAGCCTTTGAAGAGATAAACAGAGAATTAAGCCAGTTCGAAGAGAAACCCAAGCCCAATTTGAATGACATTGAAGCTGTCAATTTAGAGGATGCGGACAATGTCAGGGAGACCAAAATCAGCATCCACATTAAGCCTAACATCAGGGAAGAACTAATCAAAGCACTCGTTGAATTCAAAGATGTTTTTGCATGGTCGTATGAGGACATGCCGGGCCTAAGCACTGATCTAGTGGTTCACAAATTGCCCACTGACCCGGCATGCCCTCCCGTCAAGCAGAAGTTGAGAAAGTTCAAGACAGACATGAGTATGAAGATTAAAGAAGAAGTAACCAAGCAGCTGCAGGCAAAGGTTATTCGGGTCACTCAATATCGTGATTGGTTGGCCAATGTGGTGCCGGTGCCGAAGAAAGATGGGAAGATTAGGGCATGTGTCGATTACCGCAATCTGAATAGAGCAAGCCCAAAGGATAAATTTCTATTACCCAACATACATATCTTGATCGATAATTATGCCGGACGTGAGATCAGGTCATTTGTAGATTGCTATGCTGGGTATCATCAGACCTGATGGATGAAGAAGATGCAAAAAAGACGACTTTCATTACACCGTGGGGGACTTATTGCTACCAGGTAATGCCTTTTGGCTTGAAGAATGCTGGGGCAACGTACATGAGAGCAATGACTACTGTGTTTCATGATATGAT
>MU784054.1:151000-171182 GCA_026770625.1 Nicotiana glauca | reverse complement strand
TAAGTGCCCTACTGCCCTTTTACCCTTTTACCCCTTGAATTATTCAACTATCAGTTTTAATTATTATGGCCCTAACTATCAAAAACCAATCAGAATTTAACTATTAATTAACTAACGACTAGGAACCTAACAGCTATAACCAAATCGACTAATTAATCCAAAAATATTCAAACTAATTAATACTAACAAATATGACTAATATAAAAAATTAACTCTAACAATTAACAAAATCGACTAATTTCAGAAACTAATGAAACAAACAAATAAAATCATACTGAAAATTTAATTATACTAATTTTGTTGTCAAATCAGAATCTATTTATTAAAACCTAATATTAATATCTAATTACTTATTTAAAAATTAAAAGATACTATTTTCTCAACAAAATCAGTAAACATTAACAAAAACAGAATTTAAAAGATAAATAATGGAAAAAAATCACATGCACGAAATAGAAGACAAAGAAACAGAAAAAGAAAGAAAACTTAGCTTTAATAGTCTCCTTTTTCTTTTATCAACTGGACAGTCTCCTAGAACATGAGAGACTTGGCTTTGATTTTCTTGAATTTTAAGTCACCGGAGAAACTTTAACTCTGATTCGAGCCGTTCCAGCAGTTTTAAAGGCTCAAGATCTTCAAAAACAGGTTGAGGGTGTCAATGAGAGGTTGTGGTGTGATTTTGGGTTGGTTTGGACGAAGTGGTGTTCGCCGGAGTTAGGGTTCCGGCGACACTTTTTTGAATATTCGAGGCGAAAGAGGGAGATTCGAAAGAAAAGAAGTTGAGGGGTAGAATCAGGGGCTAAAGGCGGTTCGATGGTGTTTTTTGGGGGTCGGTTAGTGTCACTGACGTTTTTCGCTGGCAGGGTTCCGGCGGGGGTCGGAGGGGGGTTGAGGCGGCAGAGGAAGAAGGGAAGTGAAAGGGTGTAAAATGTTTTAGGGTTTGGTTTTGTTTTGGTATATTAAAAGAATAATACTGAACTTCAACCGTTGGATGAGTTAAAATGAACGGTTGAGATCTCTTGTGTATTAAACGATGTCGTTTCTTTTTAGTAGGATTAAGCCTCGACCGTTGGATTAATTATTTTCAACGGCTCAGATTTAATTGGCCCAAAACATGGTCGTTTGGTTATGGGGGAGGGCAGACCGGTATGGGATTTTTGGGCCTGGGCGGGTGATTTATTATTTTGGGCTGGTGTACTTGTCCCAATTTTAAAACAATCCATTTTCTTTTGTATTCTTATTTATTTCCTTGTATTTTTGTATTGTATTTTCGCTTTGTATTTTGTATTCTTATTTTTCTTTTTCAATTTTATATATTGTTTCTAATTTTATTAAATTAAAATTAAACTAAAACTAATTAAATTCTAAAAATTTATTTAATAGCTATTTTATAGTAATTTCCGATTAAAACACTAAAATGCTATTTTTTGATTTTTCCTTAAATTGTTTCAAAATTATAAAATTAAAAATCCTAATACATATGCATATTTTTGTACTTTTAGTATGAGTTATTATGCAACTAATTAACACACAAAAAATGCAACAAATATCAATAAAATTGAAAAATCATTTTGTTTGGATTTTAGGTATAATTTGCTTAGGGCAAAAATCACGTGCTCACAGTATGTTCCCTTATGTGCGGTCCTATTTGTTATGTATGTCGCTGAGCATTTTATTCTTTAAACCTGAGGGTTTAGCCTAGTCCTTACCACATAGGAATAGTGGTCCTAAATACCCTCCAGGACTTATAGGACGGGACGGGTAATAGCACATAATAAGCATTCGTGACGAACTCACGCATTTAATAACCTTTACGGGGTGGGAAAGGTAGAATATGGAGATGATGACCGATGCGCTAATATCACGTGTGACCCCTCTTTTGTGGAGTGATTGCTGGGTATTGCACTGAAGTGATCCATATTAATTATCAACCTAGGATCCCTCTCCCTTTATTTGCTTTCATCTACTCAAATCTTTCATAAATGTCTGCCCTCTTTACTTTCCCTCAAAAGTTTTCAACTTACTTACAATATTGTATGCAAACCGTTTCTATCTAAGCCCTTAATTGTTTACTTGATTATATGAAGACACAATTGTAACATGGCTGGGAACCACACTAGTGGATCTTGAGGGGTTCCTAACACCTTCCCCTCGAGATAATTTCTAGCCCTTACCCAAACTCTGGTTCTTCAAACTCAAACCCCTTCTTAGTGTCCTAATGCACTTTAATAATTAGGTGGCGACTTTTCAATTCCAAAAACCAAATCCCAAAAGGGAACGAGTTGTCCTCCCAAATGTCGTGAACCCATTTCGCCTTAGAAAAAGGGGGCGTCGACAGCATGGCGACTCTGCTGGGGATTTTTCTTTTGGGTTTTTACCATTTCATGTTACTTATGACTTTACTGCTTCATTATTGCTTTTATTTAATGTCTTTATCCCTCTTCTACTTCGAAACTGACTTGGCTTTTTGTTTCTTTTTTTTTAATGCTTTCTTTTACCGCTTTCCTTCAATAATGTTGTAATTCTGAGCAATTATTATAATCATTACTTTATGAACGTGCAAATACATGACAACTTGTTTTATTCTTGTAATTGCATCCTCAACATCATATTCCACTCGTGCCAAACAAATACCATAGTAACACTTATAATGAGTGGTTGTGCCCTTCCGATATTATAACCCCCTAAATTTGGTAAAGGCGTATTTGCGGTAAAATCAGTCGATCAGCGGTGCAGTCGATGGTTCCGTGCCTTTCCCTCTTGAGTTGTCCGCTCAAGGGTACCAGTCTAATACTCCATAGAAACCTTACTCTGTTTAACTGTACATGCATCGTGGTCAAACCTAGCCGAGTCAGTTATGTTGTCCATATAATGACTCTTTAAGATAGCCTTGTCCAAAGTCCACTGGGTTTCCTTGAAACCCAAACGGACACCACCATATTCTATGCATTTATTTGGAGAACTAAATGATGTTTATGCTAATTATTGGTTTAAATAATCGAGTCTGGTGGGGTAAGGGGCTAACACTTTGTTTTGCAGAAAATGAGGCACGAAGTCCCCAGATTCGGCATGGTCACCAACATTCACCCAAGGTTGCTAAGCTGGTGGGAAGATCTTCACTCCAGTGATCAGGCTCTCGTCTGCAAATATTTGGGCAATTTGCCTTCTCTTTTGGATATCCAGCCCGACAACAAAATCATAGAGGCTGCAACTTTATTTTAGGATAGCGACAGATCTGTGTTTCACTTCGGGGACCCTGAAATGACACATTTGCTCGAGGAAATAGGAGGGTTAGCTGGTATTCCTTGGGAGACTCCGGGTTTGCTTATGCCAAAAAATTACAAGGGTAGGGGTTTCCTCAAGATGATGGGACTAAAGAAAAACCCAGACTTGACCTGTTTGAAGGACTCTTACATTCCTTTCGACTATCTGTACAAGAGGTACGGCCATAGCAAGTCCTACCGCCTTTACCCAGATAAATTTTCCCTCACCTCATTGGGGCATATCCACAGAAGAGTCTTCGTCTTTATGTTCTATTTTTTGGGGATGATAGTATTTCCTATGAAGAAGGCTATGATCCATACCAGACTAGCCATGGTCACCAAGACTCTAATGGAAGGGATTGGTGGGAAACCTCTCAGCATAGTACCAATGATTGTCGCGGAGATATATCGAGCCCTATAAAACTGTCAATGTGGGGCCAATCACTTTGAGGGTTGTAACTTACTACTCCAACTTTAGCTCATGGAGCACCTTCAAAAGGGTGAATATCGGCAAGAGATTCTGCGCAGAGACTGGGATGATCATATCGCCTTCCATCAGCCAAGGCGAATGAATTATATGCCTAACATGAAGATGCTAAAGGGTGGGTAGAGTTGTTTGAAAATCTGAAGGAAGACCAAGTGCAGTGGATGTTCGAATGGTTCCCTACTGAAGAGTTCATCGTCCGATCTCGGGATGCACCATTTCTTATACTCATCGGTCTAAGGGGAACTTATCCTTATGTCCCTCTCCGAGTCATGAGGCAGACAGGAAGAAAGCAGGTTATACTAAGGGTCAACAAGATGAGCCACTTTAGGGCCGACTTTCAAGACGACGATAGCCCTCACAAGTGTCAGGCCCAGCACATGTGGCATTGCAAAATCATCATGGGAAAGGATTCCATAGAACCAGACAGATACCATGCTGGTTATACCCCATAGTATCCAAATTGGTTGGAAGACGATCATAGGGGGTTAGGACAACCCAGGTTTGTCCGAGGTCATGGGATCATTGACGAAAAGGTTGAAGTACAAGTTAAGTACAACCAATTGTGCAAGAGGATTCGGGAATGCGAGAGTGAGCACCGAGAAATTCAGGAAGCCCATCAAAAGTTGATCGAAGAATGGAAAGATATGGCTGTCAGCGCCAACAAGCGACTGGGGTATTTGGAGTGGGGTTTAGTGGAGCTGGAAAGGAAGTTCATCCAGAGGATTGAAAACTGCCAGAATGCTGAAGGAAACGAGGGAGGACACTTGGCCAGAGCCTACTTGCTGTTGGGACTGCGTGAGCTGGTGAAGCTGTTCGATGGAGCTAAAGATGCCGAGTATGGGGAAGGTCCTTCTGGGACCAAGTAGTTAGGAGTCTTTCTTTTGCTTTAATTTAATAAGGACCATAGCCATTAGTGACATTTTATTTCCTGCAATTTTTAGTGCCGTTTTGGGATTCGTCTTATTTTTATCAATAAAATGAGGCATTTAGCATTATAAGTTCTCCGAATTAACTTGTCGCTAGGCCTACCTCGGGCGCAACGAGGCACCCAAATTAGGACACGATTTATATTCTTGCACTATGTGCTTAAATATTGCATTGTTTTCTACTCATAACCCTCACTAACTTGGTACCTTTTTGTTTTTACTTTTGTTTTATTCCCCTCCCCAAAAGGTTAGTTCGTTCACTCTGGCAACATTATCCTACTCCACAAAATCTAAGGGCCCTCCACCTCCTCCTCCTCCGAGTCCTATCAGAAACAAGAACAGAAGAAAAATGGAAGATTTGAACAACTCAGCCGAAAGGGTAGAGGTTCCTCATGGTATTCAGGTTTCCAAAGAAAGTGTCGCCCAGCTCGAATAGAAGTTATTGAAATTTCAGGAAGAACTGGACCAAGTTCGGAACTTGGAAAACTTATCATTTTCCCTCACTACTCCAGATGTCAACTTTCCCAATGGTCAAAATCCTACACCTCCACAAAATATCCCGAAACCACAGAAACAACCCGCTCCCCATCAACACATGTCACACTTCAAACAACACCCTACTACTCATTCCTGAACCACTAAACTCCACAAATGATCACCCCACAACACCCCCATCTATGTGGAAACCATACCACACTATACCCAACCTATTTCAAGCACACCGGAGTCTGATGACAAAGACTCTCTTATTAGGAACCCGGCCACAGAACTCAAGAAGCTGACTAGCCGAGTCCAAGGTGTTGAAGGAAACAAAGTTATCGAAGGGCTGAATTATGAAGACTTTTGCATTCAGGTAGATGTCAAACTTCCTGAGGGGTACAAACCTCTCAAGTTTGAAATATTTGATGATACAGGGGATCCCCGAGTCCATTTGAGGACGTACTGCGACAAGCTGGTCAGAGTCAGAAGAGATGAAAAGATTCGCATGAAGCTCTTTATGAGAAGTCTGAAAAGGGATGCTCTATCTTGGTACATTAGCCAAGACCCCATGAAGTGGACGAATTGGGTAGGTATGTCGTCCGATTTCATGGACAAGTTCAGATTCAACACGGAAAATGTGCCAGATGTATTCTACATCCAGAACTTAAAGAAGAAACCCACGGAGATATTCCGCGAGTATGCTACTCATTGGAGATCGGAAGCATCTAAGGTCAGGCTGGCTTTAGAACAAGAACAAATGAATAGGTTTTTCGTCCGGGCTCAAGACCCACAGTATTATGAGAGGTTGATTTTGATTGAAGGCCAGAAATTTTCCGACATTATCAAGCTAGGAGAGAGGATTGAGGAAGGCATTATAAGTGGTATGGTCACTAACTTTGAGGAGTTGCAGGCTACCAACAAGGCTCTACAGTCTGGTGGTACGTCCAAGAAAAGGGATGTGGGTGCCGTGATGGTTGCACAGAGAACAAAATCCCTAATCAAATACCAAACTTATCTATTACCTCCACTCATATATCAGCCTACCCTAAATTACCAAGCACCCTCACCCACTTACCAAGCTCCGCCACCTACTTACCAATCATCTCCACCTCCCGCATACCAGCTACATCACCTAAATACTCACAACCCGCACACATCTACCAAGCCTACAACACCCAACAAGCTCACTATCAATCACCTCGATAAAACTTCCTTAGACCGCGACCTAACTTCGACCGTAGACCTCTCAAATAATACACCGCCATCACCGAACCAATCAGCCAGCTGTATGAAAGGCTCAAAGTTGCTGGTTACGTCACCCTTATCCCTGCCATAACTCTAGAAAATCCTTTCCAATGGGTCAACTCGAACAAAACCTGTGCATACCATTGATGAATGCCGCTCTCTAAAGGATAAAATCCAAGCATTAATTGATAACAAGATTATTGTGGCGAAGGAACCTGCTCCTAATGTTCGCAACAACCCTTTGCCTGACCACAAAGGCGGAGGCATTCACATGATCGAGATACAAGATGATTGGGACCCCAAAGGATCAATCTGATTGATCGCTGAGGGTGACGAGCCAAAGAAACCAACTGTCACACTTAATCCGATTGTAGTCCAGATCTAGCCTTCTAGAGACACTGAAGTAAACATGTCCATACCACTTGAGTTCGAGGCACCTTCTTCTGCAAAGGCACCATGACCGATTGAGGTCGAGTTTGGATCCCCAAAGGCACCTGTACCATTTGAAGTTGCTGTGTTACCTCCCAAAGCAAGGGTACCCATTCCTGTGGATATGTCAACCATAGCACCATTCCATACGAAGGCCATTCCTTGGGATTACACCGCCGAGGCGAGAAGAAAAGGGAAAACCAAATCTAGAGAAGCAATTGCAGCACATGGTATGACCAGAACCAGCATGGTTTATACTCCAGAACATCTAGCTGAGTCCAGTAAGCAAGCCTCTGGATGATCGACCATAACTGAAACTGGGCCTGATGACCTCTGGAGGAAGATACAAGCAAAGGAGTACTCAGTCATCGATCAGCTGAACAAGACGCCAGCCCAGATCTCCATCTTAGCTCTGCTATAAAGCTCTAACGCACATAAGAATGCCTTATTGAAAGTGCTGAGCGAGGCATATGTGCCCAGCAATATAACTGAAGGAGAAATGGCAAACATGGTAGGGAAAGTATTGGAGAGTCACAAAATCACTTTCCACAAAGATGAGCTGCCTCCAGAAGGGCTGGACTACAACAAGGCGTTGCACATCACTGTGCAATGCGAGGATTATTTCATCACCAGAATTCTGGTTGATGGAGGGTCCAGCCTCAATATTTGTCCAATGGTGACTCTTAGAACATTATGAAAGAGCCTGCATGAGATCAAGGATGGAGCCATCAATGTCAAAGCTTTCGATGGATCCCAAAGGTCCACTATTGGGGAAATCAATTTGTGTCTGCAAATGGGACTGACTTGGTTAGACGTTGACTTTCAAGTGATAGACGTCCCATCGTCTTACAATTTGCTGTTAGGACGGCCCTGGATTCACGCCGCTGGATCCATAGCATCAACCCTACACCAGGCAGTGAAATTTGAGTGGAATCACTAAGAGGTGATTATTCATGGTGATGGTACCAATCCCATATACAGTCGGGACCATCCCGGCAATAGGAGGAAGAAGGAAAATAGACAGAGAAACCTACCACCACATTGAGAGGGCCAATGTCGTGGACAAGGATAAATAGTGGGACAACAAGATTGAAAGCATACTGAATTGGTGTGGATACGAACCTGGCAAGGGACTTGGCAAAAACCTCCAAGGAATCGCCAAACCCATCAAGCTGAAGAAACATGGTTCCACTTTTGGTTTGGGGTTTAATACACTTGGGAGGAGTTCAACCACTGGTCGCTACTATGGCGCAGTCCCTACTACCCACTGGAGTATCCGATACCTCACCTGGAGCAGACTTTCCTACCAGCAGATGTCATATATGGGTCAGAAGAAGAGGAAGCGCTGGCAGCATTGAGGAATCTATTTTTGGAAGACGACAATATAGACTGCTGTGTCATTTTTGAGGAGGAAGGAGAGGAAGGCCCTTCCATACAAGCTGTGAGCCGAGGAGCACGCCTCAATAATTGGTCCATCAGAACCACCAGAGCCCGGAGAGTTTCAAGGTAGCAAGGCTGAACAAAGTACCATGCATCACCTTTGACTTTTTTGCTAGTTGATTTCCTTTACGCATTTTTAATTTCGAAAATAAGAGCTCCAATGTTCAAAACAATTATGAAATTTATCAAAGCATTTCAGTTTCTTATAAATCTCGCTCCTATTATTTTTCTATCATTTAATTTATTTACACAACATTACTATTACTTATCTTGATGAACCGACGATTGTGACATGCAACGAGACAACGCAAAAAACGGACATAGATTCAGAAGATGATGATATATCAGAAGAGGTCGTTAAAGAGGTTGAGGATTTTGAGAATAGGCCTAAGTCTAACTTGGACGAAACTGAGGTTGTCAACTTGGCGGATACAGAGAATGTTAAGGAAACGCGCATCAGTGTTCATCCGTCACCATCGGAAAAGAAAGAGTACACCGAATTTCTAAGGGAATATGAGGACATATTTGCCTGGTTGTATGATGATATGACTGATCTCAGTACATCTATTGTAGCTCACAAACTGCCAACAGATCCAACATGTCCGCCGGTAAAGCAGAAGCTCAGAAAGTTCAAACCTGACATTAGTTTGAAAATTGAGGAAGAAGTTACCAAGCAAGTCAAAGCCAAGGTTCTCACAGTAGTGGAGTACCCAACATGGTTAGCCAACATTGTGCCAGTGCCGAAGAAGGATGGGAAGCTTAGAGTCTGTGTCGACTACCGGGATCTCAATCGGGCCAGTCCGAAAGATGACTTTCCCTTGCTGAACATACACATCTTGATTGACAACTGCGCCAAACATGAGCTGCAGTCATTTGTTGATTGCTTTGCCGGGTATCATCAGATATGGATGGATGAGGAAGACGCTGAGAAAACGGCTTTTATTACTCCATGGGGGATGTATTGTTACAAGATGGTGTTATTTGGGTTAAAGAATGCTGGGGCCACCTACATAAGGGCCATGACTACTATTTTACACGACATGATACATAAAGAGATCGAAGTATATGTAGATGATGTCATTATCAAATCCAAAAAAGCCACTGACCACATGGAATATCTGAGGAAGTTCTTCAACAGACTGAGAAGGTACAATCTGAAACTGAATCCTGCCAAATGTGCATTCGGGGTTCCTGCCGGAAAACTGCTTGGATTCATTGTAAGTCGACGAGGAATAGAACGGGATCCATCCAAGGTTAAGGCCATTCAATAATTTCCACCGCCAAAGAACAAGAAGGAAGTGATGAGTTTCCTGGGGAGACTCAACTATATCAGTCGGTTCATAGCTCAGTCCACTGTCATTTGTGAACCGATCTTTAAAATGATGAAGAAGGATGCCACTACCAAATGGACTGATGATTGTCAGAAAGCCTTCGACATAATAAAGGAATACATGTCAACGCCGCCAGTTTTGGTTCTGCCCGAACCAGGTATACCTCTATTGCTCTACCTTGCAGTATTGGATGGGGCATTCGGTTGTGTTTTGGGACAACATGATGAAATGGGGAGAAAGGAGCAGGCCATCTACTACCTCAGCAAGAATTTCACCCCGTACGAGGCCCGGTATTCCCTATTAGAATGCACATGTTGTGCTCTGACTTGGGTAGCACATAAGTTGAGGCATTATTTCTGTGCCTATACCACTTATCTCATATCAAGAATCGATCCGCTGAAATATATCTTTTAGAAGCCCATGCCCATTGGCAAACTAGCCAAGTGGCAAATCCTGCTGAGAAAATTCGACATTGTCTACGTATCTCAGAAGGCAATCAAAGTACAAGCCTTGGCAGATCATCTCGCCGAGAATCCCGTGGATGGAGAATACAAGCCTCCAAAGACGTATTTTCCTGATGAAGAGGTATCTTTCATAGGAGAAGATATTGTAGAATCCTATGATGGTTGGAGAATATTTTTCGATGGAGAAGCAAATTTCAAAGAAGTTGGCATAGGAGCATTCCTAGTATCAGAAACCGTCCAGCATTATCCGGTATCAGCCAAACTCGGGTTCTAGTGCACCAACAATATGGCCGAATACGAAGCCTTCATCTTAGGGCTCAAGCTGGCCATTGATATGAATATTCAGGAGTTACTAGTGATCGGGGATTCAGATTTTCTCATACATCAGGTCCGAGAAGAATGGGCAACCAAGAACTCCAATATACTCCCTTACCTGTATCATGTACAGGAGTTGAGAAAGGGGTTTACAAAGACAAAGTTCCAGCATGTTCCCAGAGTCCAGAATGAGTTTGTTGATGCATTGGCTACCCTAACATCTATGATTCAGCATTCAGATAAGAACTTTATTGATCCTATCCCGGTAAAGATATATGATCAGCTAGCTTACTGTGCTCATGTCGAGGAAGAAGCAGACGGAAAACCATGGTTCCATGACATCAAGGAGTATTTGACAACAGGGGGATATCCAGAACTTGCAAATGCTACTCAGAAACGCACAATTCGAAGGTTATCCAACAACTTCTTTCACAGTGGAGGAATCTTGTATAGGAGGACTCCCGATTTGAGATTACTAAGGTATGTCGAAGCAAAGGAAGCCTCCAGGTTATTAGAAGAAGTTCATGTAGGGACCTGTAGTCCATATATGAATAGTTTTGTCCTAGTAAAGAAGATACTCCGGGCGAGATATTTATGGATGACTATGGAAACGGACTGCATCCAGTACGTTCAAAAATGCCATTGTCGTCGGATACATGCAGACATGATAAAAGTGCCTCCGAATGAGCTTACTGCAACAAGCTTGCCATGGCTGTTCGCCGCTTGGGGAATGGATGTTATCGGACCTATCGAGCATGCCGCATCAAACGGGCACAGGTTCATTCTAGTAGCAATTGATTATTTCACCAAATGGGTTGAAGCAGCATTATATAAGGCAGTGACTAAGAAAGTCATGGCAGACTTTGTCCGCGACCGCATTGTTTTCCGGTTTGGCATCCCATAATCAATCATTACTGACCATGGTTCCAATCTTAACAGTGACCTGATGAAAGCAATGTGTGAAGAATTCAAGATCAAACACAAGAACTCTACAGCCTACGGACCTCAGATGAATGGAGCTGTAGAAGAGGCCAACAAGAATATCAAGAAGATACTGAGAAAAATGATAAAAAAGCATAAGCAGTGGCATGAGAAGCTAGCGTTCGCTCTATTGGGATACCGCACCATGGTTCGCATATCAATTGGGGCTACTCCCTATATGTTGGTTTATGGTACAGAGGCAGTCATTCTCGACGAGGTGGAAATTCCCTCCTAGAAGATCATACAGGAAGCAGAACGCGACGACGTAGAATGGGTAAGAAGCTGCTACGAGCAGCTAGCTCTTATAGATGGGAAGAGAATAAATGCAGTTTTACATGGTCAATTGTATTAGAATAGAATGTACAGTTCCTTCAACAAAAGAGTCAAGCCAAGAAAGTTTACACCGAGGCAGTTGGTGTTGAAGAAAATATTCTCGCATCAAGATGAAGCCAAAGGGAAATTCTCTCCTAACTATCAGGGTCCGTACATGGTTTACCGAGTTCTAACCGGAGGAGCCCTCCTACTTGCAGAAATGGACGGAGAAGTCTGGCCAAAGCCGATCAATTCAGATGTAGTGTAGTGATACTATGTGTAACCATTTATGATTTCTTTATGATGTAATTTGAACTACGCCTGACCTGATTCCCGTTTAAGAGGGGATACGTAGGCAGCCCTATGGGTTCGGTCACAAATCAATAAAATTTTTATTTCCCCCGCCATTGGAAACTGGGGCAGAATTTTGAGGTGGACTCTCAAATTCCAAAGTTGATTTTCATCCAGTCATCGCACGCAGCCATCGGAAGCGCCAGCCCAGTAAACTGAGGCAGAATTTTGAGGAGGACCCTCAAAATTCCAAGGAGAGAGGTTGCAATGTCTTGAACCGTGTCACTGTCATTGATTTATCTAAAAGAAAACTATTTTTCAATTATATGTTTACGTTACATTTTTTACTAAATCATGCATGTTCGTTATCAAAATTATTTTGTTTAGCAACGCTACCCCAAGGATACGTACAGTATCACTGAAACAAGGGCCGAGTAGGACGAGCAAAGTCCATGGGGATACGAATTAACCTTCCCCTCTTTTATAGAACTCACGATTTTTCTTTGGATACAGGCACTCAAATCGTAACATCATCAGATATATGTATGCACTCATACTTCTCGGGAATACAACTCTCAGAATCATCACCTATTTACAATTGATATCCATACACGACATCCCCAGCAACCATAATATAGCAATCGACTATCAGCTATAAAGATATCATCTAAGAGAATTTCCCATTACTTGCCTTCTAAATTTCTTGCATTGCATAAGGCTACCTTTCTGCCTTCCAATACTAAGCATTGTCTCTATCTACATTTCTCTGCATTGCATAAGTCTACCTTTATGCCTTCCGAGACTAAGCATTGTCTCCATCTGCATTTCCCTGCATTGTATAATGCTACCTTTCTACCTTCCGAGACTAAGAATTGTCTCCATCTGCATTTTCCTGCATTGCATAAGGCTACCTTTCTGCCTTCCGAGACTAAGAATTGTCTCCATCTGCATTTCTCTGCATTGCATAAGGCTACCTTTCTGCCTTCCGAGACTAAGCATTGTCTTTATCTTGCATGGCTTAAATATCGCCACTTCATTTTTCCTGCATGACTGAAATATCGCCACTTTATTTTTATGGCTGAAATACTGCCACCTTTTATTCACGTCTTGCATCGGCTGAAAGATCACCACCTTCTGCATTTCATGGGCTGAAATATCGCCAAGTTATCCAAAGGCATCATTGTTCGGAGGCACCATTTTCATAGCCCGAGAATGCCATGCCATAGCCTGAGGACCCCACTTTTATCTTTTGTATATCATTATTCAAAGGCATCATAGTTAGGAGGCATCATTCTCATAGCTCGAGAACATCATTTCATAACCTACGAATCCTTAATTATACGCTTCATGGACCAGGACATCATGGTCTGAGGACTTCATCCGAGCCGTCCAAAGACAGCATTCATGGTCCGATGGGAACTTGCATCACGTTTAAATTTATGCACAACATATGCAGTATTATTCATTTGCAAGTACACCAGATATCAACAGCCGTCTCAGCAGGAGCTATCCCGCTCTAGTCCCTGCAGCCTATCAGACTTCAACCACCTTTCTCAATCTAAACATCGCGTCCGTTCTTTTCAAAAACCTCCATCGGCATATTCCATCAATGGACCCTGAACTACATATGGCCTGATTCCTATAAGACCAGGAATATGTAGGCAGCTCAGGAACTAGAGCTCGGTCAAAACTTTTCAAATCGTATCTTTCGGTCAAAATTGGCCATCATATCTTTACCCGACAACTCTTTCATCCTTCTCGGGTAAAGAGGGGCAGTTGTTGATACCCAATTTTTCCCTATATATTTGTAATACTCAAATATTCTCAAAATAGCATGAGTAAGCACATATAAGCATGCCCAAGAGTTTTGGGTATTTTCCCTAATGTTTAAGTTTTATAAAATTAATTTATTTTAGCAGTACAAAATCCAATAATTATTCTCAAATTATCATTTTTGGTGAATAATTTATTTCCATTCTCATATTTACATCAAGATATAATTAAGGTAATTTTTGCATATTTTTACAAATTTGTTTGGTATTTTCTAAGTTAAATTGCATAAATTACAATTATAGCCTATATTACGATTAATAGCATTTTACAATCACAAAATCATTTTCAGTATTTTTAGATTAATATTTATACATTATTAATTAGTTTAGCGCTTTTAATTTGTTTTTAAAATCATTTTAACTAGTTTATAAAAAATAAAAGGGAGAAATTGGCTATTTAACACATAGCTCATTATTGTTTCAATTTTAGCCCCAATTTAACCCCACCCCACCAGATTCAATTAAATCCAATTGACCCAAGACCTAGCTAAATTCGCCCCAGCCCAATCTCTAATCTAACCCGGCCCCGCTCCGAATTAATCTGAGCCGTTGATCAAATAAGATCAACGGTCCAGATCATTTTTGCTTAATTAAACTCTAACCTACCCCCCCTGACCCCTCACTCTTCGAGACCGGTCTCTCTCTCTATCTGTCTATTCCTCTCCTCCTTCTCTCTAGAACTTTCTGGTTCTTCTTCTCCGATGGCCTTCACCATCGCTCTGTCCACCTCCAGCCTCTCCTCTTTCGACCACCAGTCGCCTTAAAGCCTTATCTCACCGGTTCCCTCCGTCCCTGAGACTCCAGGAGTCTTCACCATGCAAGATGGTCACTGAAGCTTTGCCTGGGTTTGTTTTCGGCCTTTCTTCGATGGGTTTTAGTCCGATGGTGCTATAAACACTATTATTCCTAAAGTTTCACAACCAGGTTTGTCTTATTTCTCTCACTGGTTTCTTATGAAACTCTAATCTCGACCCAAACCTCTTGAATCTCTATGTTTTTAACTCACACCTTTATGTTTCGCACTACTCTCTACTCGATCTTTACGATTGCTCAAGCTTTAAACGTTTTTGTTCCCTTTTTTAAACTAGGGTTTCTGAACCCCTTTTTGAAATCACTTTATTTTCTGATTTTTGAGTCCTAATTCGTGATTCTCAGTACTATTTCTAAACATTTTGCTTAAGTCTGATGAAACCCTAGCTTTATATGTTTGTGTTGTATTATTTGTTTGTTTGTGTGTTCTTCTGGGTTCTTCTCTGAATTCCGTGCTCTTTGCTTTAATTTTGTTGCTAGTGTTTCATTCCCCTACCATTTTGTTTTCTTCGCTTAAGGTTTCTCTGACTGTTTAAATGGTGATTTTATACTGATTCTTACAAGCTCTCTTTAAGACTGTGATTACTTGCCTTAAATTATGATTTTGTGTATTCTCCTTATAGTTTGGTATTGATTTCGAATTTCTTCCTCAATCGGTGGGATACTTTCCTCAATTAATATTGATCTCCTAGGTTTTCAATTTCGTTTATTATTTTTGAAAACGATTTTCCAGAATTAAAGTGGTATTTTGCCCTATATGTGTGCACGAATATATTGATTGATTTGCCTGACCTATTTCCCTAATTATAGCATCATGTACCTAGTATTTATTTCATAATTTATGTTATTCTGTTTCCTTATGTGATCATACCATGCTTTGTGATTTCTTTCCTTTTAAATAACTGCTTATTACCGTTTGACTTTGATTCCTTAATCAAAGGGGAGTCCATATACTGATTTGATTATGATTGATGCTAGTTCCTCAATTAGGGACTGCTACCTTGTTTGTTTACTCGTATTCAGTACTATAAGTACCCCCCATTCTCTTTTGCATCACACGAACACATTGCATATCACAAATACACACAGCAATCACATTGCTCTCTCTCTCTCTCTTGTGTTACTTCTCTCTTTTGCTCTGTTGTTGCTCCCTGCTCCTGACTATCATTAGCCAACTGAAAAACTAAGGCTAATATTGTGCTTATACTTGGCTCTTACATTCTGCAGTGTTCTTTTATTGCTGGTATGTTCTGATTAAATTCCATATTCCAAACCAATGTGGTTATTACTACTTCAGTGTGTTCTATTCCTAATTGTTTTCTACTTATGCTTCTGTTGTGCAATATATGATTGATTCCTGGTTTTCCTGTTGATACTTGCATGCTCATGACTACTGTTTGTTCCTGATCTTACCTGTTATGACTATATGCTGTTACTATTTACTTTTATGTCTAAATTTGACTATTTCAAGGTCTCTTTAAACTCTTTTGTGTTTGTGTACTCATGCTTAGTAAGTTTGCATAAGTCTCTGTATCCTTTGGTGATATTTATGTGATCTATTTGTCCCTTTTGCCCATTATCCTTGTGTGCAACTCTACAACTTTTTGTAAACTCTTTAAACTACCAACTTTCCTCTCATTCCTGCACTTCATACTACTCTTAGAGAATAGGTTCTACCCCCTTCGTGTGAGCATTGCTTTGGGTACCTCTGAGTACTCACTGAACTTTAACACACAAGGCTGTTAATCCCACACTGCACCTGTCCAACATTTTGGTATGTGTTTTGGGTGCTGGTATTGGCCAGGGACCCAATGGGGCCCTAGGGAGCTTTGCCGCACCGTGACCATGTCAAGGCTATGAAACTCGAAAGGAGTGAGGTTGGAAGATTGGGTCTAATTGAAGGCTCCCCATACAATAACTTCTTGTTTTTTCTTTATTACTGTAATTCAGCTATCATTGGTTTGTAATAATTTGTAAACAAATAATTGGGGTTGAATAGTGAATATGGGGGGGAATTATGCATGCTTAGTTTAAGTAATGGGTAGAAAACATGCTTATAGGATTTTGTTTACTTATCTGCGCAATAGATAACCTATATAGGACATGCATCTCATTCATTAGAGATCCTGCTTTAGGTTCTTTACTTTCAGCATGTTATTATGCTCATCTTGTAACCATGATCAGTTAATAACAAGCAAGTAATTGTAATAAGCAAATAATTGTTGCTGCATTCTCATTTGCATTTAGAAATCATGTTTTAAGAACTCCTATGTGCATTAGACATCATGTTATTTAGGGTGTTATACTTGTCTAAGTTGCAATTGTCAAACGCCTGATTAACATGCTTAATCTAATAATACAAGTACGGTTAACTTTTTGTGTACTTCATTTGAAACTAAAAAAAAGGGATCAAATATGCATGTTCACCATTTAAGACAATTAGGCAATACATACGATGCCTAGGCAAACTTTAGGCCCAATAAGAATTGATTAATCGTGTTTTACCAGTTTAGGACCAATCAGCCTCCTTTAACATTCTGAACTCTGCTTCTTGTTTTGCGTCTCTAAAGTTCACCCCGTTTTACTAAAAGTCCTGCCCTATTTTGAAATAATCTAGAAATTCTGCATCTGTTTACTCTCACTGATGCTTGTTCTATTATGTTTTCAAACTACTGGGTAACCCTTTCTGCCCAGAATCATGCTATTTTGAATACTTATGGGATCTCGTCAAGTTACTGTATCTTTAATGACCTCATTCTATTTTCAAAAAAGAAAAGCGTGTTTCAATGATTTCTTTTATTTATATTTTACTAAATTCTAAATTGCTGTATACTTCTAAATCTTATTACTATCTTTAGTTGTATTTCTGAAAATCGAACATTCTTCAAGTTACTTAGTCTTAACTGAACCTTCTGCTTTCCCTGATAAGTTATTAAAAATGTCCTCTTGAAACCTACTGTTTTAACTTCAACGTTCCTGTCTTTTTTTTAACTCCCATCTTTGAGACCTTAAATGTATTTGAGATGTGCTTATTACGTGCTCACTTGTGGAGGGATCTGTGAGCCTTTATTTGTCTTTTGTATGTTCCCTTATGTGATGTCCTATTTGTTATGTATGTCGCTTAGCATTTTATCCTTTAAACCTGAGGGTTCAGCCTATTCATTACCACATAGGAATAGTGGTCCTAAATACCCTCCAGGACTTATAGGACGGAACGGGTAATAGCACGCAATAAGCATTCGTGACCAACTCACACATTTAATAACCTTTACGGAGTGGGAAAGGTAGAATATGGAGATGATGACCGATGCGCTAATATCACGTGCGACCCCTCTTTTGAGGAGTGATTGTTGGATATTTCATTGAAGTGATCCATATTAATTATCAACCTAGGACCCCTCTCCCTTCATTTGCTTTCATCTACTCGAATCTTTCATCTATGTATGCCCTCTTTACTTTCCTTCAAAAGTTTTCAACTTACTTACAATATTTTATGCAAACCCTTTCTATCTGAGCCCTTAATTGTTTACTTTATTATATGAAGTCACAATTGTAACATGGCCGGGAACCACACTAGTGAATGTTGAAGGGTACCTAACACCTTCCCCTCGAGATAATTTCTAGCCCTTACCCAAACTCTGGTTCTTCAAACTCAAACCCCTTCTTAGTGGCCTAATGCAATTTAATCATTAGGAGGCGACTCTTCAATTCCAAAAACCCAAATCCCAAAAGGGAACGAGTTGTCCTCCCAAGTGTCGTGAACCCAATTTCGCCTTAGAAAAAGGGTGCGTCAACACCTAAACCTTCGAGGTTTCTCCGATTCTTTTTAGATTTGTTGGGTATCTATGCTCTAATTGAGCCTTCAAATAATTTCCCCAAATTTTTCTTTCAATCTTACTTTCAAAATTGCTTCTCTTCGATTTGGGGTTTTCTTAAAATGCTTAAAGTGTTTATCTGACTTCCCCTCCCTTTTCTTTTGTCTGCATTTGTATCTATAGTGTTCTTATGTTCTTCTTTTACCACGTATGTTCTTCTAGTATGATTTATATATTCCTTTCCTTCTTCCACTGTATTTTCTATGCTATGTTCTGCTATTTTGTTCCATTATGTTCTGATATGCTTCGCCTACTGCATTCTTTTACCATGTTCTTAAGTGTTCTTAATATTTTACCTTGTTTAAAGTTTCTTCTAAAAATCTACTTAAGCATGTTTTCTTCTACTATTCTTGTAATCTTTCATCATTATGTTCCATACTTTATGCTTCACTCCGATTTGTTTTCAAACCTTCTACTGGTTTGCATGTTCTCTTATGAATTTCTGAAAGAAACCCCTAAGCTAGTTTTGACTACTTGCCTCCTCGTCCATGTATTTGATTCTAGGTGAAAACCCTAGAATTTGGAGATTTTGCCGAGGTTTGATTATGTGAACTAGGGTTTTGTTTTAGAACCCTTAACTCCTTCAGCCTGACTTTGAGTCTCTGAACTAAGTTTGGACATCTTTTTGTACGACTCTAAAATTTTTGCTAAAACTCTCCTACACTGGAGTTTCTACTGATTTTACAATGGCTCGACAAATTTCTTTCATGTTTAACGTGTATGTATGCTTTATATTTGATGAATCCTTCTTCAAAAGGGTTTTAAAACTAGTGATTGATTCAGAATTCCTTTTTAACAAGTCTAATTGATTGTTTGCTGATTTTGCTTAAGTTAAAACCTTTTCCATCTTTCTAACTTGGTTCATTCATAACGAATCTTTGACCTCTGATTTCTTGGCTGTTAATTGATTTCCTTTCCTTAAATTGTACAACCGTGTATTGTCAAAACCCTATCCTTAAATAACCTTTATGTATTTGCCCTCAATAGCATGCTCTACATAAGTGGCTGAAACTAACAGCACGTAGAAAGCATGCCTGTAGGAATTAATAACTAAGTCTGAAACGTTTCATCCGCCTATAAGTAACAACAATGTCTATCAATTGCAGAACTTGTACTTCTTCTGTTAAAACTGGCAACTTCCCTTAAGTCAGCATGTAATCAGTTCATACTCTTATTTCTGAAATCTGTAGATATTATGCCTATAGGTTTTCGCTATCACTTAGGCAAGCCTTTAGGGTGAAAGTTAAACTGCACTAGTCTTTATTAATTACAACCAGCGAGCAGGTCTACTTCCGACTTTTTATCTGAAAATATGTGATAAATCAGCATGCTTTAACCTTTAAGTTTAATCAGACCCTAATCAGTACGTGCAAGATATGCTAAACTATATGCTCTTTCTTTGATCTAAGGAGGCATGTCTGAGCCCTATTTGTTTATGTGCTTCCCCCATACTTGTTATATGTGTTCTTGCCTGTCGCCTTAGTATTTTTTCCTTTGAAACTATAAAGGCCAACATCCCTTCCCTTTAAGATTAGTAGTCCTAAATGCCTCCGGGACTGATAGGATTGGGGCGGGTAATAGCGTGCAATAAGTAAAACGAGACCATTCCGTGTTTAATACCTTAACGGGGTGGGAAAGGGTAGATATGGATATGATGATCGCAGTTATATGGGGTGATCCATATTATTTGTAAACCTAGGA